>VXBO01004594.1:0-189764 GCA_013400135.1 Rhinoptilus africanus | reverse complement strand
AGGCACCCCCCGCGGAACCCCGCGGAAAATCCTCGCCTCTTTGCCCTCTCCCCGCCCGCCGGTGCCGTGCTGGGAACGTCCAGAGCTCCCGCTGAAATTAATTTGATGTTTTCAGTTAACAGCGGGATTAATGGCCGTTTTAATCAGCTTTCTCAGCAAAGCTATACAAGAAAATCCCAGCGGAACCGTTGGGATCTTTGTGTACGCAAAGAATGGGAGGGGAAACCTTTGTGTGACCTTTTTTTTTAATCTAACTTAATTTACAATAATGTCCTCTTACGTTTTTGGCCTGAGTGAAACTGAGTGAAAATCCAACGAATGTTTCTCTTGTGTATTTGGGTTTACTTCTGTGACTGGCCCCCGTGGGGGAGGCATCAGCTGGTCCCGGAGTGACTTGCTCGCTGTGGCTGAGGGAAATACAGACATCTTTCCCTGGATGCTTTTGCTCTAGGAGGAGCTCCTCTGGTGTCATCACACCCTCTCCCTTGTGCCAGTTCATCTGACCCTGTGGAAAGCCAGCCCTGGGAGCCAATGTCGCAAAAAATTAACCCAGCCCCAGCAGTTTTTGCATGAGTTTTGGAGGGTTTTTTGCTGCTTTGGCTTCCCAGAGGAGGGTCTGTGGTTGTGGCTGAGCCCCAGTGCCATGGGGAGAGGGCAGGGAGATGCAGGGAGAAGGGGAGGACCACCCTTATCGCTCCCCTGGCAGTGGCGGTCAGATGAACGTAGCAGGGCTGAAACTACAGCGTTTTGGTACGGTTGTACTTTGTGTGGTTTAAGCTGGCATAACTTGGTGCCGCTCTGGCAGCCCCTGTCTCCCTCTGCCTCATTTCCCCATTCATCCCAGCACGAATGCTTATGCTGCCCTGCGGTGAACTGGATCGAGGCACTTGAGCACAAACCAGATTTAATTTTAACCTGGATCGGTTCCATGATTTGGTTCACTGGGGGGTAAGAGAAGAGGAAAGAGGGTGTGGAGAAGGTAGGGCTGCTTTTTTAAACTGGCAAGTCTTGGTATTGCTGCCAAAACTGCTGGTGGAGCTGCAGTGGGACTGTAGGTGCTCCTAGCTGCTTCTCCCCCCTCCCTGCCTCCCTCAGGAGTGTGGCCAGTGGTTCTCATGTAGCCTTGGGAGCCTTCCCTCCCTGGGTAAAAAATGAGAATTTGCAAATTAATCCATTAAGCGTAATGGAGTAGTTTGTAACAGAAAAATTAAGCAAGTGCCCAAGTCTTTGCATAATTGTTGCTTTGGACAACTGTAAACACCGTGGAGAGCACAGCGCAACGTGCAGGGTTTTATAAAAAGCGTAAGCTCTTGTAGGTTTTTGCTGTTCTTTGCAGCGTGTCTGTCTAGCACTTAGTGCACAGGGTGAGCCAGATTTTTTAGAGGTTGTCATGACACTTGTAGTAATAAGTAATTATCACACGGGCTTATGACAGGAATGGGTATAGATCCACTGGGTGAAATTAACCATGTGTGTTTCTCAATCTCAGGGCTGTTTGAAAAATGGAAACTGGTTCCCAGCGAAAGGCAGCAAAGTCCTTGCTGCAGCCAAAGATGGGGAATCTGGCCTTTCCTCTCCTAGTTCATACCATCCCAAGGCATCACTCGTGGCTCTAGTGGGTGCGAGTCAGGTCACTCATCAGGCTGAAAACTAGTGCTCACAATTGAAAAAACCCATCCATGTACTGGCTGGACTGCTCCTGTTCCAACCCTTGAAACAGCATGGCCTGAAGAGAGGAGGTGGAAATCCATGGCCAGAGATGGAGGGTGCGATGAGACACACCCCCCCTCTTTTAGTGATAGTGTAGTTTTAGATGATGTTGATAGTGCAATTGCTCCTTCCATTCCCCTATTGTGGGCCCTTGAAAAGCTGGCAAAAGGTACTCGTATGGTGCTGAGGTCTGGGGACCACTCGCTGTCTCATGTTAGATCCCTGCTGTTGCAAGTGTTCTGACTATCTGGAAGTAATAGGTGTTGCTGCAAGTGCAAATGATAATTAGTTCTTATTACTTGTTACCTACAGAAGAGAGGTAGGCCATATGTTTGCACGCAGAGCTCGATGGCATTGGTTTGTGGCGTCTGGGCACTCTTCCCCTTGGGTCCCGGTGCAGCTCGTCACGGGGCTGACCATAAGTTGGTTGAAGGACTGGTTTTTGTTTGTTTGTTTTTAATAGCAGATGTGCTTTCCAAAATCTGCATTTGTTATCCAGATCTGAGCTCTTCCATGCTCAGCTGATGGCGTTACTGCCAAGCACAGCTGAAGACCTCATTGAGACGAGATGCCTGGAGAGGGTGATGTGGGTGCCCTGCCCACTGACTGCACTAGTGAGCTCCCTGCGCCACCTGCTTGCATTTGCAGTGACAAATTCAACTCGGACTTTGCATTTGATAGTACATAGGCACATTAATAAGGATTCTTCACTTATAGGTTGGTAGGGTTGCCATACCATTTGGAGACAAAAGTGAGATTCTGATGATGCCAAAGTGCAGTGCATTGCTCCTGAAAATTGAATAATAATAATATAATGATAATAAAAGAGAAAAGTTGCAACTGTTTCTGTATATACTCAAATTCTCTGTGGGATCCCCCTCGCCCCAACCCGTTCTATAAAGTGAATTGCAGCAACACAAAGTAATGCATTGGAAAAGTTTGGACAAGTGCTACCAATGAGATTATATAATACAATAGCCAAGGAATTTATTAGGAAGCCTGTTCTTGATTCAAAGACGAAAGATTTTCCCTGGTGGATTGTGGATAGTTTATAGCTTCCTTTCCCCTCCCAAAAGCGTATGTGTCGTATTGTGTAACCACAGAAGTATATGCTTACTCCTCTTCAGCAAATGGTTTGTGAGGCCTTTAATAGCGGTTGTAAAGCCTGTAGTTCATTGCTTGGGATAGCACAGCTGAAAATAGATTTTACTGTTGGTGGTAATTAAAATATGAGCACTTTTCTGGACTTTGTTTCTATTTCTTGTGGACCACGATTAAATGTTGGAGTGTCTAGATGTAGAAGTGCTCACATTGTCTATAGACATTGAGATAAGGATTTCCTAGGTGATCTCACCGCCTCCTTTCTCTCTTTAGAATTGTCTATTTTTTCTTTATTTTAAAATCAGTTATTTGAAAAAGGGTAATAAAGTAAGAGTAATAAATAGGTTGCATGTGGTTTTGTTTCGTTACATTTGCTACTGAATCACATATGCTGTCACACAGTTTGGAGAGCAAATAGGTGATACTGAGAAGCCTTCAAAGTTTTGAGGTCATGGGGGAGATCACAGCAAAGGAAGAACATTTGCTTTGCTTTAGGTGTAATTCTTATCACTCATCTCTAATTTTTCATTCCTTTCATGGTTGGTCTAGTTTGTTTTTTCTGTCTTCATTAGTATGGAGTTTCTTACTTCTAGGATGTATGTGCTTATGTCCCCAACAGCAGGGAAACATGTTTCTCTGCAAACAAAAGTGGTATCATTCCAAGGGATGAAGCATGAGAATAAAACCCTCACCAGGTGCTCACCTGCTGAGCAAACAGCGTCTTCTCTGTTGTGGGCACTTGCTGCCGGGACTGGGTCAGCTTGTGCCTGGGCACAGCACCATGGAATAGCACCCTGGCTCCTCTTTGCTCACCTGTGAGCTCCTTTTCCATGTGTGATCCTGGGTCATCACACAGGGATGTGAGGGTCACACAGTCAGTCACCCCTGCTCAGGTGTCAGACTTGGTGGTGATGAAGGAGTGGCATGCCAGCGTGCCGATGAGCTGAGAAGAGAGTCCTGATTTTGAAGGTACCAGGAGGTCCCTTGGCTTCCTTGTCACCTGGCTGTGCTGCATCGTTTGCTGATGTGGTTTCCTACTTGCTGGCCTGCGTCTTAATGGAGTTCTTCAACCACGCTAACTGATTGTGATAACTTTTGCTTGTCTAGACAGGGCCTTACTGTGTCTGATTAGATCCCAGCCTTGTGGCGTGCATTGCTGGCCCGTTTCTTATAAATGCGATGAAGGAAAAAAAAAGTGCATGTTAATAGTGCTTAGTCTGTTTTTTTGCTTTGCAGTGTTAGTATAAACCGTTTATAGATGTTTACTTTTTGCCTGGAGGAAAATAGTTTTAGTCAAATGTCTCTAGGATGCAGTTTAGAAGTGAACTTCTTATCTCCAGTTAGGAAGGAGAGGACAAATGTTCTCTTTGAGGATATTAATTGGGGCTCCACTGAAGGCAGCTGCAGAAGTTTGTTGCTCACTCAAGTCAGCAACTTTTTCTCATGGGTGTAAAGAAATTAATTTATCTGAATCATTACTAAAAATTAAAAGCAGGACAGCTGTTCTTGCTGCTTATTTTTCTTCCTTACTGCTTTTTGGAAGTGAAGTAATTTGTATTTGACTTTATCACTCTCAATATTTAAGCACTGTAGAGGAAAGGTTGTATAAAATAGTTTTCTACTGTAATTGAAATAAAATATTGGTATCAGGTTTTAGAGAAACCAATCTTTACAAAGTGTAAGGTTTGAGATAAATTTGGGGTGGCAATAAGGTCTATCTTGTCTTTTTCTCCCGTTCCTTCCCCAGAAAAAGAGAGATTCATGTTTTACAGTCTCTTAATTAAAAAAGAAAAACCATTTTGGAGAAGAAGTAAACTTCTAGTTTTGATTCAAAAAGTAAATCAGAAGGTGGTACAAACGGTGTGCTTTTCAGTAGCTCTTATAAGTGTTTTAAACTCTGTGTCATGGTGACAAGTGCTTCTGTTTTCCTTGTACTGTTAGGATGGATTTAGACTTAGAGAAGAAAGGAAACACGTCAAAGAAGTTAGCAGACCCTTCTGGTGTCTCACAGGAATGGGAAGTAAGACTACATTTTTTGGATCTGGGAAAAGCAGTTGCAGCTTGTCTGGTGTGCAGTGCCTGCCCAGAGGAAATTCCTACTTTATAGCGAGAGAGTGGCCAAGGACTAGAGCATATTATTCTAATTAAATCATTTAGATTGCATCATTGAAATTCACAAGGCTGTGTGCATCTTCTCTGAATATAAACATGAGAGTTACAGACGTGTTCCGTGGGGACACTGTGAAGAGTCTGGATATTTACATGCCAAAGTGTTGTCTTCAGTTGATGCTGTAAAGTTTAAATTGCTGATTTGTTTTTATATTAGTCACTTGAAAATGCTCTTAAAAACTGTATCTCTTTGGAGGTAAGAGGCATGTTTATGTGCATTAACCATATGTGGAATTAGTTGCCTTTATGAAGCACCACGATATTAATAAAATAGCTTTTAAAAGGAAATGCAAAGTGCAGCCCTATAAAAATAGGATGTTCACCTCTCATTCTAGCTCAAGAAACCAGTCTGCTGTGGAAAGACCGAGTCCTAGATCTGGAGCTGATGCTGGCGTAGCTGTGCTCCTGCCACAGAGCATTATTGTAGGCCAGTTGGTGCCAAGTTTATCTTGACTGTCCGTAGATGTGACCTGTCCATAAGTACAGAGAGATAGCGCTTTAACGTGGTAGTGGTACCAATAATTAGCGTATAATTGTCGTGATTTCTAATAGAACTATATCACAATTTTATTGTGTGATACTTGGCGGTGTAAACTCCCTATAATTAAATTGAGTGATCATTGTATATACGACAGCAGAAAGAAGAGAAACTTGAACCATTAAGATACCATTGTTTGGAATACAAAGCTTGTTAAGTAATTATAAGCTTTCAAGCTTTACCAACTGACTGCAAGGCATCTTGTTTGAAAAAAAAAAAGAAACTGTTAAAATAATTTACTTTTTTCTGTGGTTTTAAACCAACAGGAATGTTTTATTTGAACTAAAATATTTTGTATATACTCCCTTTTATCAGATCTCGAGGGGGAAAATATTTACTTAAAGGCGTTCAAGTTTTCAAATAAGTAACACACTGCTCAGTTTCAGGCACTTCAGTCTAAACTGATTAAGTTGAAATCATCGATGAATACGTGTCTGTGTTGGGTTCGACTTGGTCTGAATGCGAGCTTTCTAAAATCGTTCTCATTGTGTTACGAGCCGTCTTATTAACTTGATCCTCACACTTCTTCCATTCAAGATGCGTGCAGGCTGATGTTGACCTCCATCCTGCTGCTCACCGGGAAGCAGAGGTGGATCCAGTTCGAAGGGATTCCCCTCCCATGAGCTTTTGTTTCCTGTTACCAAGCAAATGTATGGGCTAACTCTGCGGTCTCCTCTAGTTGTCTATCGTACTCATCTGGCTGATGGAAGAATAGGGATATATGGGAGATGCTTGCCCCTGCTTTTTATTCTCCATGTTATATGTGACTCAGCATTAGCTTTTGAAGAAAGTGCTAAAAAAAGGAAGGAAATTCCTAGCCTACTGTATACATGCAAGCGAGTGGGCATGTTGTCGACGAAAGTCCAGAGTGTTATTCCGATGCTTTGAGTCTCAAAAATGACAGCAGATTCTGTAGGAAGAATACCTTTGCTCATTTAACTGCATCGAGTTTTTCTGCATGCAAGCTTTGACGTTCCAGTTGTGACAGTATTGGTGCAAAAGCCAGAAACTGATGGTGGAACAGATATGGTGCTGCTGGAGTGAGATGGATTTTCACTGACAAAGTAAATCGGTGTCACCTGACAGCGGTGATTTCAGTGTAGCTATTTATCTGCATAACAGTGGCCCTCGTTTGTCATACTGTACCTATGGAATCCTTTGTATATGGAAAAATGTTAAATGGTGCTTAGTGCTATTATGCTCTTTCATTATCACAAAGCACAAGTAGCACCGGAAAAGCAAAGTTGTTTGAAGTAATAAGAGGGTTTTTTAGTAAATACTGCATAATTACACATGATGGCTATTTTTTTAACACCCTATTTGTCTAGGTTTTCATGACCTCATGTTCATGGTCTCACTATGAACCTTTTCCCCTCCCTTGATATTTTTTATTTAGCAAGAGTATCATTTTTGCAGATGAATTTTTTTAAAAATAAAAGAAATAAAAATAGCCTTTAAGTGCATTGGGCTCATGGAGTTCTGAATTGGGGGACAATGTTTAAATTGTATCACAGTCCAGTAGTTAACAGCAACAAAGGGAAATACCTGCACAACACTTACAACAATACTCTGCCCTCTGTAAGGTTTATCTGTTTTTATAACACCAGTAATGCATTGGACATCGGATAAAAGAAGATGCAGCTAGCAGCCAGCTTAATCTAGAAATATCCCCCAAGGATAATATAGATTGCAGTTGGTAATAGGGATTGAACAGGGTTTTAGCATGTGATATCATGGCAGTGATTTTTATTTTTTGGAATTACTCTGTAGGCTTCTGTTTTTCTCTACATCTCTGACTTATTTATCACTGGCCAGGTTGAGCTCACTACAGCATTTCTAAGATTATTAAGATTTGTCCTGTGACTGGCAAAGTGATAAAACTATTACTTTTAAATTTGCAATTGAGTTGACGTTTCAGGGACATAGAATGATGTGAACTTTGTTTCTCGGCAGTCGCCATGTAGGCTGCTGATGCGTGTTGACACTCCATTCTTGTTGAGCAGATTTGTTGCAGTTGGCGTGTGATTGCCAATAGCTCTCAAATTCCTCGTAGTAGCTCTGTCCTACCTTTGCTCTTGTTATGAACAACCAGTTCCTAGGCTGGCAGCAGGCAGGGAAGTTAGGCAGACAGCTAACTCTTATATCAGGCACTTGAAAGTGCACAATAGATAGCAGCAAGGCCTAATTAACAGCTACGATTGCACCTTCGGGAAGTATCGACACGTACAGAGGAGTCTTGCAGTCTGCTCAGGGTTGCCTTGATTATTTCACTGGGTGTTGTGGACACTTGAACCCCAGTAAAAATACTGTGTATCTGATTACTTCTCCAGAATCAGCCTCTTAATAGCCATCACAAATACTTAAATGCAGCATGTCTTCTCATCTGACCAGGTCCTTAGGCTTTGAATTTAGATGATGAAATCTGTATTTTATTTTTTTTCTTTCTTTTTGTCTGATGCAAACAGAAGTAGAAAAACAGGAGAGCTGTGCTGCTTTTTCCATTATATATAGAGAGACTGCACCAGAGCATCTCTTTGGAATAAAGTCAGTCCATATTACTTGCTTTTAAAACTCTGACACAGGGACATCCTTTCATCAGTAGTAAAGACTTCACCTTTTTACCTAACCTCTATTATATGAACAGAGCTGTTGTTGTTGTCTGTGGGTACTGTTGTGAGCATGAAACTACAGTGAAATGATGAGAGGAACGTAGAACAAAATAGGAAACTTGGGACCAGTGCTTCTTTACTGCTTTATTTGCTGAGGCGTAGCTCAGGTATCGCTTACTTGCAGCGTGTTTGTTTCTTCAGTAATGAAAGGTGGATGTTAGTATTTTCTGTCTTTCGAAGGTGGTGAGATATGCTTCATTTGGTAAAATAATAGAAGATCTTCAGAAGAGTTACCAGATGCATGTATTGTTGTTTGCTCTTTCTGTTGAAGTACACAACAGTTTTTATCATCAGTACTGCCTAATGAAGGAAAAGAGAGATTTGGGTGTTATAGTAGCATAATCAATGCTCAACAATTAATGATAGCATCCTTAAAGTAATTCTTTCCTAAATGTTGTGCTCTTTCATAATGCTACTGAACCTGGGTCTTTGAGAAACATTTTCCTTCACTTTTTTTTTACTGTTGGGAGACACCTTCTAGACATCATCTTTCTCCCCTGTATTTCTTTTGGATCCTGACAGTTTCTACATTTGGTCATGGAAAAGACATTTCCCATAGCGGAGAACTGCATTAGAAAAACAAATCACCCAACAGTTGCGGTTCTCTTGTGTGACAGTTTATGGAGCAAATGCTGGCTATGCACCATTTAGAATTCTCCAAGACAAAGTACCCACACAGTGCTGCCAATTTCATTATGGAGCCACACCAGCTACTTTTAAAATTTGGTCCTGTTTACATAGGAATTTCAGTTTTACTACCATACCCATCAAAAGGTTATTGTCTGCATACAGAGAGTCACTGTTTTTAGCAAATCTGCCTATAAATCTAAGTAACCAGTAATTAAATGGAAGTCTGAATACCAGGCAAGGAATAAAACTGAGGGTCTCCCTGTGGATTACTAAGTTATGCTTAGCACGGGCTGGTTTTAAGCACCAATCAGCCAAAAAAATATTGTAATTCATCATTAGGACCTACCTTTCCAATAACCCAAAAGTTAAATTTCAACAAAAGGTGAGAGATGACTCAAGGAACAAAACAGTCACCATGAAGTGATGATTGCTTTTTCCTCTCAAAGAAAAAGTAGCTGGAATTGGTGCTGCTTTTTCAGTTCACAACACGCGTGAAACTAAGAGCTGGGTGCCTGGGGGTGGTGTAGGGAGAAGTATGTCCAAAAGCTTTGTTGTTTTCTCAGTTACAGTATCAGCCTCACACTGGTCCTCCACGTCTACAGGGTTTCTCCCTTCGCTCCCATTTCCGTGCCCTGAGATCCACAAGAGGACCTCAGCAGGTTGAGAAGCAGGGTACAGAGTTCACATACTATATGCATGAATTATATGTCCACAGTGTATCAGGCTTTGCCAGAATCTGTCTACAGCCAAGACATAATGTATAGCCACACTTTTTTAATGAGGAACATGCATCTGTTACACGTTTAGCAGAGGATATTTCTGGAGTAGTGTTAAGAAAATATGCTTTGGTTTTACAGTCCCATGCCCCTCTGTCTGTCTGTAGAGATGTCGGTTTTGAGTCAAAGACCAGACGTAAGGGCTTTCAAAGGCTGTAAGTCTTAAAGCTGGATAGAAGCCTGGCAGCAATACCTGCCGTAAACACGGTGTAAGTCTCATCGTCCCCTCTTCTGCTCCACAACCCACTAAACAGACACGCTCTTTGGAGGGTTGAGGAAGTATTTCCAAAGAAACACTGGAATAAAAATGCTGTTTTGTGTAACAAGTCTCATGCAACTGTGTAAATTCCTAATTTTCAATAGAAAAGCTATTGTAAAACAGTGTAATTCAAAGCTAAAGTAAAGAGTATTGTCTTAGTCTCTCATTTCAACACCTTTCATCACCTTCGAGTGAAAAACTTTGTTTCTGTGTCAAAACGTTGACACTTGGGTCAAAAAATGGCCTGGAATGGGTTTTGTTAGCTTGATAATGGGTATGAATGGCCCCAAGATTGAAGTCAAGGCTTGAAGACAAAGCTGTGAGTGTGATGGCAGCCCCCTCTGTGTGTGGCTGTGAAGGCAGCCGGGAGTGAACTCTACCCATGTTTTGAGCCAGCATGAAGCAGTGTGAACATTGCCAGCATGTGCCAAGCCCAAGGTAATGGCACAGAGCTAAAGGTGATGTCCCTGCGGCTCAGCAGAGTTTATTAGTTTGGCCCAGAGCCATTCTAAGTGTTCAAAAGGCTTTTGGTTATCTCTGAGTGTGGGCAGGGATTCCTTGTGTCTGTTCAGAACAAGTTTGAACCTGTCAGCATCATATCTATAGACATATCCTGTGAATCTGCATCTTTGATGAAAGGAAGCTGGCATCGTTTAGTATCTTGCCTCTCTTTGACTGCCTTTGTGTTTGNTTTTTTTTTTTTTACCTTGCAAAGGTTGTTTCACAGTGTAGAAATATTAAAAGAGGAAGAAGCCATTAGTTCCTGATTTGGTGGCCATCTAAGTCCAAAACACCAAAAGATGTTTTCCAAGCGGTGCTTTGCCTTCTTTATCAAACCTTCTGTTTGGGGGCCCTGTACTCATAGACTCACCAGTCTTCAGTATAAAGCTGCTTGGAAGCAGCGTTTCCATGTGGAGAGGTTAGGAGAGGCAAAGCCTTGAAATCTTGTCCAGTGCAATCACTCCCTTCCCCGTCTGCAACCAAGGGCTCCTTTGTCTTCCCTGCTACCTTGGTCTGGCTTAGAGAGAGCTTTTGGAGAAACATACAATGGTATAAGCATTTTTTCTGGTGTCCAAGTCTAGCGATTTTGTGCTTCAGGCCATGTCTGCTTCAGTTGTGCTTAGATGGCATGCTGCAAGTTCCTCCAGGAATGGTTGCTAGATGACCTGAAGAGGAAGAGATGTCATGGAGACCTCCTTAACTGTACAGTGGATAATTACATTGAGGGAGTGGCGGCTTAGAGCAAGTTACAGACAGAGGTGTCATCCTCAGGAGTACTATCCAAGGGCATTTTGTTGAAGCTAAGAACCAGATGATGCAGAACTCTCATCTGCCCAGGATGTCAGCTTAAATGGCTGCAGAGAAGACCCCTAAGAGAGTAATGGCACTGAAGATTTTCCTACTTGAATGACTTGCATGAAGCAGCCATGGTTTCAGGAAGAAAGAGTTTTACTTGACTTAGAGTTACCTGGGGCCTCGGTTCAACAGTGTATCGCTGGTTAGGCAGCAGAAGGTATCCTGCTGTACATGGAGAACCAGGAGGGAAGATGTACTGTTCCTCTCCTTAAGAGGTGTTGAGGGTAATCTGCCGCCCTACTCTTGGTCAGGGTTTGTGTATGACTTTTACAGATCACTCCTCTGCAGATTTTCCCATGATTGTGTCAGCTCCCTTCTCTGGGACTACTCTCTGTGGAGAAGCCGGTGCATGTGCAGGTGGTAGGCAAGTGTTGCCTGCACAGTAAGCAGCAGCAAATGTTAGGATGAAACACTGCTGACTAAAACAAAGGTGTTTTTTAAAATGGGGGGAACATCCTAGTTGAAACCTTCAGAACATGTAATTTAAATTTGTCTTCAGAAGATTAAGAAAGGAGCGGTGATTAAATGTGGTTCCTGCTGTCTTCCTCTCTCCTGCCCAGAGTGAGAGGAGGAGGAGTTGTGTGGAGAGCTTGTGTCAACAGTGCTGGTGACTGCCATGTTGTCTTGGGGGGCAGAAAGGATCTTGAGGAGGAAATAAGGTCATTTGTGTGGGCTGGTGGTGTGTTCATGTGAGGAACGGGTCATCCTTGTGCTGGTTGTGTTGGGGTGGGGAGGTGGAGGTGCTGTAGGAGCAGAGGCAGTGGCTCCTGTGCTCAGCTTCCTGGGCTGAGAAAGCCACCCTGGTCCCACCAGCCCTGCCCAGGCAATGCTGCCTTCCCCGAGTTCTCCCCATCCCAGCGTGTGACTTGGTCTGCTCGCCTTGCTGGAGGAGAGCAGCTTTGTCTGTTGGGAGTTGCAGCGCTGGCCTCGTTTCTTCCCAGGCTTTGGAAGTGACTTTGTGCGTTGGGGCCAGGGAGCAGCCCATGGGGGGTGAGCTGGCAAATCTGGAAAGTGCCCCTCATGTAACCCCTTGTGCCTTTCGGTGCTGCTGCGGGTGGCCAGTGGCCCTACCCCTGCCTAGTCCTTAGGCAGTGGGGTCAGTCGCCTTTCTCTGGTGTTGTGGGTCACCCTCAAGTACTGGGAGCCTCTCTGGCTGGTTCCCCCATCCCATGGCTTCCCAGCCTCCAATCAGGGTTGTGCTTATCTGTGGCGGCGCCTGTTGGGTCTCATACCCCTCACCTTGAGCTGGTATGGGGATAATAGAGCTCAAGGTGCTTTCTGCTCGATGTCTTCTCTAGCAGCAAAATAGGTCAAAGTATGTTCAGGATGCTGTTTCAGTATATATCAGAATACCTCGCTGTATTTTGCTTCACTAAATATTTTAAGGCTTTTACACTTTGGCCTGTGTCAGGATAAAAATAAGTACAGGACTATCAGACTTTCCCCGCAGGACAAAAATTCCATTTTCCAACCACCTCTAATTATTTCCATTCTGCTGTCTGGAAAGGATCTGGAGACAATTTAGGAAGCCAATTTACAATTGACTTGGGAAAAAATTATTTACCCTCCTGAGCCTCCTTAGATGTGCAGCCAGTGGCCTGTGATCAATAGAAAATCTCATGCTCAATGATTTTGATGCTCACGGAAGGGCCTTGAGACCATGAAACTCAGCCTGGGTCCTGCTTACCTGTATGTGCAACTTTTGTGGCTGTGGTAGACCAAACTGCCCACTTGAACAAGAGCTTTGTGCAGTGGGGGGAGTGCCAAAGGACCTTTAGAAATGTGAAAAGGGTGTCTGTACTCTACAAAACACCTCGCCATGAGGGATGTGGCATGCTGTTGCCCACTTTGTTCACTTGGGAGCTTGGGTGACCTTGTGGCTTCTGGGCCCAGCAGCAGTATCTCTAGGCAGCAGTGGGGCACGCTCCCAGCTCCCGCGGTCCTGAGGGTGCTGAGGAGTAGCGTCTGTAGCTCCAGCATCTCTAGTTGAAATAACAAAGGGAGGTACTGGGAAGGGTCCATGTACACCTCTGGCACTGAGCTACTGCTGCTCCCAGAGCTTTCTGTCCAATCCCTCCTCTACGGATGGATCCAGATTTTTCTTTGGCTTTTCTTACATACCAGGGCTGCATACATCATCCTGCATGCCTCTCTAATCCTATTAGGGCTGTGTTTAACTGGGGTTAGGATTTGTCACTAATGAGTGCGTTGAGGTTAGTAATTTTCAATTACACTTTTCTAGCTCTCAATTAAAAAGGTGGTTGACTTTTTATGTGGAGATTTTAAAAAATTCTTATTTTTCATTTAGGCCGGCTGCAAATTGTAAAATGGGGACCCACGGGTGTACAGAATTAACATTCTTCAGAAATATTGTAAAAAGTGTTCTTCATGGTTACCATTTAGAATTTTATTTTAAGATTTTATGTGCTTTATGCTATGCTGGCAAATTGAAAAAATATTGGATCCTTATATGGAGAACCAACAATTTCCCACAGCTCTGCTTTTACAGTGCTGAACGCATTTCATTTTGTGTGTGATTTTCCCCAGTTGCCAACTGACTACATCATACTGTTTTTTTGGCTTATTCTTTCTGTCTTATGACCATCAGCAGATATTTTGAGTAGCATATTATAAAGCCACAGATCCTTTTTGCTGCCTTGGATTTTGCCTGTTACCGCTGGTAATGGAAAAGACTTTTATTAATTCTGTGGCGTCAGTGAGCGTTTCAGACAGGGCTTCCAGGGAGCCTTTGTGCATGACCAAGGGCTCGGCACGGGTTGCCCTCCACGCTGGCAAAGGAGGGACGTGTCTTGACGATCTCCAGTGCGTTCTTCAAAAGTAGCGCGAGATCACTCTAGAGAGGGATGAGGAAAAATTTTGATACTTGTAAACAGTTCAAGATGCTTTGCAAATCCTTCAGGATGATCTAAGTGTTGAAGAGACGGAGCTGAATCTGAGGCATAGTGAGAATAACTGTAGGAAGGAGAAGGCGGGACAAGGCGCAGGGGGTGGCAGTAGTGGTTGTAGAGACATGGAGTATTCTTGCATGGCAAACTAGTGTTTTATGGAAACACAGACTTACCACCAGAAATGGACTTACAGAAACAGGGAATGGAATAACACTGCTGGTCTGTGGCAATTGTTGTAGGCCTACATCTGGATTACTGCCTTCAGGTCTGGACACCACAGCAGTAGGAAGAAATATAATATATATAAACTACCGGGCAGTTCACAGCAGTCTAAAAATTTATGGTGTTTAGGACACTGTGTGTATTTTGGAGAGATTTTGCAAGACAGTAACAGATGGTCGCATACTGAAGGCTGATTCAAGTGGAGTAAACTAAGATGTGAATGTGGGATAGCTTAGGTTGATGGTGGTGGGGGAGGGCTAACATACTAATTGGCATACCTAAAGCTATAACCCTTGTGCAGAAAGGCCTAATACTTAAGGTGCTGCGAGGGATTATGAATGGTAAAAATTGGAAGTAGTAAGCTTAGTAGCGACTTTAATCTGAATAAAAGGAAGAGCATCTTCACAGTCAGATCTCATAAGTAGTAGAGCATTTCTTTGGGGAAAGAATGGGAGACCTGTCCCTAGAGGTGTTTAAATTTAGGTTATGCAGGACATCAGAATATGCACTGCTGGGAGGCATCCCTTCACTTGCAAGGTGAGGATTGGCTGCAGCATTTGACTGTCAGCGATGTTGTTATGATGAAATGTTTCCTAGAATGATACACAGGGGGTACGGGGCCATAAAACATTTGGGCTTTTGTTGGTATAACGCTAGTGGTGAAAATATTTGTGATGAATTGTCGTTCTCAAATCTCTGAGCCAAAATTTTTGTTAGAAAACATGTCCTGCAAGATCTCCGCATGCACAGTTATCTGTGTGGAGAGGGTGTCACCCAAGGCTGATATTGATAGATCATTCACTAAACTTTGTATTGTAAATAGCTGTGTGGATTGAGGGCTAAGAACAAGTGTAAAGGGTGGCTTTTATTGCTGCTTTCAAATTTGCCTTCAGTCAATTGCTTTTTTCCTTTTACACTTTCTGAATGTTCAATCCCAGTTGTACAGGAGAGGAGACATGAATTGCCATTTACTGAATTCAGATGGACACAATTCTGAAGCAGTGGCTACTTCTTACTTGTATCAAACTGGTGTAGAAATTAAGACGTTCAGCCTGCCAGCTATGAAGAGTAACAAATAGGGCTGAATCATCACAAAACATGTCTGGGTTATTTATAATACTTATCTTTTACTACTTCTTTTTCCCCATCACAAGACCATCATAAAAGATTCTTCTAGTTTCTGACCCGTACTCCACCAATAAGCCCATTTAAATATTTTGTTTCTTTTAAAACAATTTACTTTGATTTGGAACAGTTCTTTATTTCCTCTGATCCAAACACTGACATTGTTTTTATTTCTTGCAGTATTTTGTGTTTCACTGGGGCTTCTGTGTTATAGGGAGGACAGTCTCCCAAATAAAACATGTTTGGTAAATACTTCAAGCAGCTATGTGGAGCTAACAGGTTTTGGATCTCAGGATGGGATCTTGAACTCTTTGTTCGCTTATATTCTCTATATCCTCTTGAGATAGGAGGCTCTTACTGTGCAGTTATCTTCCTCAGCCAAAGACTTTTTTATGGGGAACTGTTATGTTTTGCTGATGGCTTTTTCCATTCATCTCTACAGATTTCTTTGGAGAATTGCTGTAGCTGAGGTTGGTTGTTAGTAGAAGCAGAATTCATAATACATTGTTTAACATGTTGCACTTAGTATTAGAGTATGACGTATTATTGATAATTTATTCATCATTGTTTTAAGCTTTTTCCATTCATTATTGGCACTTTATCATATTATTGTATGTATTATTAATATACACACATTTATAATAGTTGTTATATATAATATGTAAACTCTTGCAGAGAAAACGTAGGAATGATTAAATGGTGTCCTCAAAAGCTCACGGGAAGTTTATGGGGACGTCGTGTCAGTAAAGGTACTGGAAAAGTTCTCTCTACTGTATCTTATCCTGGTTTCTGCCAAGCTTTCTGGACTGGTTTTGGAGTAGGAGCCATAATCTCCAGAGCTTTAGGCGCTGAACCCTGAAAAGCTCCAAGTTCGCGGTTTAGCCATGTGAGCTCTTTGCTATCACATGGATAATAGACATTCCCCGCATAAAAAGCGAGTCAACTGGAAGCATGTTTGTACTAAGCCACATCAGAGTTATCCTCTGAATTAAGGCTATGTAATAGGTCCTTTAGAGTAAATTTGTACAAAAAGGTCAGAATTTTTTTTGTTATTTCAGATATAATTTGTCAGCTGTAGTTTCATCCCTATTAAATTTACTGTTTTATTTCATCTGAATGAACTGAAGTGTGGTTAATTTGTATGCATCTTCATGTACCACTAAAAACTTCCGTATGGAATTTAGATTAGATAAGGTTCCAGGAAATGAGAACAGGCTTTAGATGTGAATGACTGTAAACATGCTTAAAGAGTAATTCTGTAAGTATTAAATGATGTTTAGAGTTAATTCTCCTGATTTTTTTTTTCTTTTATAGAGCACAGCAAACAGTGTAATTTGAGTCCGGAAACCCAGATGCGTATCGCTGCAGTGCTCTGCTGCTTTGTAGTAGTTCATGGGCTATGCTACTTTACGTAGNAACCCCAGTTCCCTCAGTCATTCCTCATAAGGTTTGTAGATGCTATGCAAAAAAAAAAAAAGTCAACAGAACAGAATCTCCAACACCCAGAAACCTCTGGAGAAGTTGTTTAGTGGGTGAGGATTGTATCCCCTATGTGGTTTGGCATAGGAAGTGATGCCTTCCACTCCAGGTCACTGCGCTGAAGGCAGGGCGCCAAGTCCCTGGAGTTCTTGCTGTGGTGAAGCCTTTTAGTCCATCATCCTTCAGCAAGTGAATGTTGGCACTCTCTGTCTGTCCACATGGTAACACTGCTCTCCCTGATGCATTCTTTCATATTTTTAATTATAATAGAGGCTTTAGCTGAATGAAACTATTAAGTGAGCCAAGTATAGACCCAGCGTTAAGTATGCGACCATTCCCAGTGATTTAGATGGTAACAGACTTGTGCCTGGGATTATGTCCATGTTCACTAGCCTCTCTGGTTTTAAGTTTATGTGACAGAAGATTAGCAGCTTGTTATCCAGTTTAGCAGTCCCATTTGTTTTTATACTTATTTTACAAAAGAAACACATTTCACCTCACGTGTTTTCTTGTTCTTGTGGTTTTGATCAGTTTGTTTTTACTTCTGTAGGCAAGTAAATATTATAATTAGAAGAGACCCCTTCTTTGCTTTCTGTTTCCCAGAAATATTTTAAACATACTAATCTCCTGAAGCTGTATATCATTCATCAAGCTTTCCTGATGCATCCTTTCTTTTCCTTGATTGTGAGAATATTTTTTGATATTTGTTGTTAAAGCTGCATGCAGTTTTATGATTCTTTGAAACCACCAAGACAGTGGCTCTCTTTGAATTAAAGTAAATTTTTCAAATGGTTGGAATGGGGTCTGGTACAAACCTCCTCATTATTTTTTAAGGCTTTTAAGAGATTTATGTTATATTGTGTGTTTACCTCGTTCTGAAATGCAGAACCATAGAGGGGGCAAATTTATGAATTATGAAACGTGCTCTTAATGCTTCATAAATGGCAATAAAGACAGGTTGTGAAGTGTGTGCAGCATGATCACATCAAGGAGGCTGGGCTGTTTTGGTTTGTTTTGGTGGATTCGTTAGCACTTCCTGAAGTGGAATTCTGCAAGTTACATCTCAGAACTTACTCTAAACTTGTGACGTAACAAAGTAATCCCTTCAAAAGTAACTTGCCAATTAAGGTATAGTAGATTGAGTATTTTAATAATTAGAATTGATTAAATATGGAAATTATTCTAGGAATAAAGGGTCAATAATAGGATGCAAAAATTCCAAGATGTTTCTGGGAAGTAAGCGGAGAAGTAGCTGAGCAGCAGTAGCAGTACTGGATGGGTCACAGATTGCGGCAGTTCATTCAAGCTCTGCAGACCAGACACTGCTGTTCTTTTACACATGTGCAAGCTGGGACGCAGAAAGTTAAATACAAACTAATCATGTCGCTGTCAGCAAACATAAATGAGGTAATACTACCATGATTACCTAAATGCAAGATAATTAAATGCAATTCATTGATTACTTTCTTCATTTTCAGCCCCCTCGGTTCTAGAGTTTGTGTGTGTCAGGGCACTGTCATGGGGAGAGGCTGGAGACCTGCCTGGTGCGTGAAGCTGGTCCTTTGGGTCAGACAAAAAAATGTTTTAAAGGAAAAGCGGAAGAGTTTTGACGAGGTGGTGTTGTGGTTGTTCAATAGATGGGAAGAAGCCTGTTGAAAGAAGTCACTGTAACCAATCATCCCTGGCTGTTGGGTTTCTTCATAGCTGTGACATTGCAGCATGTAGTGCTCTGCCTGCAGATGAGTAACCTGAGTTTCATGGGACCTGCAATAAGCGAAGCTGTGAAATACTAGTAAACTCATGTGACAATTGCACTTTTCATCCCTGTTGTTTGAGACACTTAACGTGTTGGGTTTTTCCTTTCCTGGATGTGTTAGCTGGCTGCTAAGTAGTTGGTGCAATAGAAGCCTAACAATGAGGCAGTCTGTGATGTCTTCTCAGCACATCATGTTACCTTTTCTTGCCTTGGGAGTATTACAAACTGGTTGAACCTAGATAAACTAGGAAGCCATTGTCTGATCTTTCTCTGATGTAAAGGAATTTCTGTGGCTAATCAAATAAAGATTTTTCGTATCTTCTCATAAAAGTTCGAGAAAATTGTGAAACTTTTTTCCTACTGTCCCCACCCTCATTTTATATGTATATGTGCAGTGTGTGTGGAGACTTCCCCTCTGGGCCTCTCATAGAAGTCACTGACTTCTAGAGTACAACTTTTGCAGAGTAGTTCATGGACTTAAGGATTTTTTTTTTCCCCAATAATTATATTAATCCTTTTTTTTTTTCTCCCCATTGCTAAGGAGCTCTTAGAAAGTCTTCTGTCCTTTGATAATCCCATCAGCATTGAGTGGTTTCCAAAAGACCCCTGTGGTCTTTTTAAGAATCTCCTCTCTTTTATGCCCTATTGGCCATTGATACTTCATTCCTTCAGAAAGGGGGTGGGGGGGGGAAGAAAAAAGAAAAAAAAAGTAGTCCATTGGTGTGCCAGCTGGATCACCGGTCAATTTGTCAGACCATTAAGATAACTCATAAAGGTGCTGACACCAATGTGTGAAAAACAGTGAAATGGGGGTGACCAGGACTTGGGTCTAACTTCAAAACAAAGTGGATTTAATTACCAGGTCTGATACATCTTTTGCAGATGTTATAACTTGCTTTGCGGGGAAGGGATCATATAAAGTCATTTTTCTCTGCTGTTACAGCCTGATGTAGAGCTCATTAAAATCAATGGAAGTCCCTCCATCAGCCTCTTGGTAAGTGATGTCTGCTATCTTCTTGTAATGCACAACTAGGTAAATGCTTATTTTTTCTGTTGCTGTTACATAGAGATTATTGGAGGATCAGAGCGAAGATAAATATGCTGAGCAGTAGTAGCAGCAGTCCGGTGCCCATACCCTGGTGCTTCCACCACGGCTCAGCCCAGGGGACGTGCAGAAAGAGTGACCAGTGGTTGTGCTGGGCTTCACCCAGCCCTCAGCCCCCTCCTCGCCCTCCTCCTGGCTGCTCTCCTGGCGTGCCCGATACCAGAAGCAAGTCTGTTAGTCAGGAGCTGGAATGCGTGGGATGACCCGTGAATGGGTATAAAGTATACAGGGAATTTAGGAACTGAACAGGGCTGGGACATCTCAGATTTACGTTCACTTATGTGATACATACCAAGTGTAAATGCACTCTGTGTTTAAAAGGGATTAAATGGTTAAGTTCAAAATTCCTTGCGCGCTGAGCATGGTCTAGATGGTTTATAGCTGCGAAAGCTGTAAGCATGTAAAAGGTTTACTTACAAAATTGATTTATATGTTCATTTATGTTCTTGAATATTGAGAACAGGCAAGGAATTAGCAGTGTTGCCTGAGCTGCGCTAGCACATTTTTCACCTTATATGGAGAATTGCCTGCCACTTATCAGGCAGGGTCAGATTTGCTGTTATTGTCACATTCCTTAAAGTTGGAAGAAATCACGTTTCTCTGACTAAAGAGTCAACTCGTAGGGTTACGGTTTTGTAGTTTGAATACTGTGTTTTTCATCCAGGAATTGTTGGGATGGGCAGTGCTGCTTCAGAAAAATAGCGTCGTGCAAATTTTCACTGCCGTCTTGCGGAGTTCATTCCTCAGCTCGGGTGGAGAAACTTAGATGCTTGCAAGGGAGAAATATTTTTCTGTTTGGAGTCGTCTGGAGTTCCTCCTGGCTGGCTCTTCTGGTCCTGAAGAACTCAACAGGAAGGAAGGTCTTGGGGAACAAAGGGAAAGACCTGCAAATTGTGTACCCACGGTATTTAAGGGGGGAGACATCACTGCTTTGTGTTGCCTTTTTTCCTGCTCGAGTCTCTGGTGTTTGAAGCAGTCTTTTCATGGACTGGTTTAGACAGTGACTGACAGCTGTTGGTGAAGTCATCAACCTGCTTTGGAAATAGCTACATCACAAATGCATCAGCTGAGCGTCAGGTTAAAATAAGTGGAAAATATGTAAATAGAGACAAATTGCTTGTTTAGTCACCGATATCTCAGATTGGAGAAGATGGACAAGAAACTGAAAAAATAGATTAAGAAGATGACGATTATAAAATTTCCTATCGTGATCTACGTTCACTGAAATACTTGAATTTAGAAGGTGGGAAATCGGTATCAGATCTGACTTAATTAAGTCTTTCAAACTATAAAAAAGAAATGCTTTCTGTGTAAAATATTCTGGGGTTGTGGCATTCAGTAGGGCGGTACATCTCGCTTATTGCTGCTGCTTGTTTATTCATTATGTAGACCACTGTAAGTTTTTAGAGCGTGTGCTTCACTGCTCTTGTAACTTGAGTTTGCATTATGACTGTAGAGATTTTTCTATTATACTACTTGGGAAATAAAATACTTTAAAATGTTAGTGATTAGGTGCAATGATTAGAAAACCTGATCTGAAATTGCTGTTGCTGATTTCACTTTCGTGCAGATCCAGAAGAGTTAACTGGAAAATGATACTCAGGTTTTTCTTGCTCCATAAAGACAACGTTGGCTGTATTTTGTTGAATAATAAGACGTAAGGAAGAATTCATGAGCCTAGGAACATTTGAAGCCAACAGAAACAAAAGGATAGTTTATATGGCTAAATACTCTGAAAAACCAACATTTGAAAGTTTTTGCCAAGTGGTTGTGTTGAAGTATCCATGCAATTTTGAGGGGGTAAGGCAAAAGAAACGGATTTTTATTTTCTGTTTGCTTGTTGGTGGCTTTCCCATTCTTCCCCTTTTATGGCTCACCAGAAAAGAACCAGATTACTTATCGTGTATGGATATAAAAGATCTTAAACTACATGTATTTATTTTTAGGACTCCACCCTTGGGCTTTGGATTTTGTGAACAGCTATTTCAGTAAATTTACATCTATATGGGGAAACTGGCAAATTGAATACTGTGCAAATCCACATTTTAAAAAAAGCATTTGCTTTTATAGAAGGTAAATGATATAATAAGAAAGCCAAGTCAAAAAGATTGCATTTTTGTTTGCTACTAGGGGAATGATCAATGCTTCCTGCTGGCTTTTGCACCCTGCAATTGGAGATTCTGGCGTGCAAATGGTTTAAATAATTCTAGGTTTTGTGACTGTTTTGGCGCTGTATAATACTGGGACTGGGGTGACTTAAATACACAGAGTGTGGGCCAATCCCAAAGTCCTTTCTCAAGCAGAACACCCACTGAAATCACTTTTAAGTGTCGTCAGTGGAACCTTTGCCAAAGAAATCACTAAGGATTTGATCCCAAAGTTATTACTACTAAATTTCGTATGTAAGCCTTTCATTATTGTGTTTTTTAAGAATGGAGTACTCAAATGAATCCTGGAATTCATTATAACTTTCAGATTTTACCAGGGTATTGGCCTCTTAAACTACATTTCCATTGGAAAAATTTTTTCTTCCTTTTTGGTTTTTTTTTTCCCCTATTTTGTTGTTGCTCAAAAAGAGGTAGTAAAGATATTCTGTGGCTCAGATTGCTTCTCTCAGGTAAAACTAATCTAATGAGGTGCCTAAATTAGGAACTTTGTCTTCCAGTCTCTCCACGTGCATGGTGGAGAGTGTCATATCCAGAGGGAATTTTGCTCAGTGTTGTCTTCTGGCTGTGACTCCTCGACTCACACACCCCATTAGCTTCAGAGGTAGCATAGGGTGCACTGATCTAGGAACCCAGAGGGATGCAGTTGGTAGGCAAAGGACCTGCTGTGATTCTTGACATAAGCCCTACGTAACTTGTCTCAGAATTCCTTTTTAGCAGTTAGTGGGTTGCTTTTTTTTTTTCTTCTTCCTTTCTTTTCTCCATGGATGATGGAGATTGGTGATGGAACCTTGTCCTTTAGTATAGAAAACCCCGTGTTGCAGTAGGACTCTTGAGAGGTTTCCAGTCTCTCTTGCTCTCTTGTACGCTTTGTGTCTGTGACTTTGGTCCCTTCCCATGGGCTGCAGTTTTGTGTCAGATCTCGTGAAGTGTTTTGTGTGGCGTGATGGATGGATTATATGATCCACATACCCTTCAGACCAGATGTCTGCAGTGCCTGGCGGCTTGTGGCAGGACTGGCTCAACCAGGTGGTCCCTTCCCAGACTTGAATCCCAAGAGAGGGATTTTCAGCACAGAAATCTGTATATTTTGTACTTTATATTGTTAAAACTGCAGTAATCTTGCCTTCCCCTGTTTAAAATATTGAAGCAACAACAACAACAAAAATGGTGGGCCGTTAGTGGTTTAAAGCTGTTTTAATATGCCTTTACATTTCCAGATGCACTATACAATTTTATATATAAAATATTGTAGGTGGAGGTGGTAGGAGCACCTTTAATCATGCCTCCTGGGTTCTGTAATAACATTGTATTTTCACCTGTATTTAGTTCTTGCCAGCCTAGAGTCATTCATATGAAAAATTTCCAGTGTTTTTTCTGCTTCAGGCTGAAACTTCTTGGAAAGGTTTTCAGCAGAAGAACTCCAACTGTTTTTAAAAGAATGCATTACAGCAAATTAGAGAGGTTTGTCAACTTTATTTAGCCAGCCGTTCCTTCAAAGAGTTGTTATACCTTCAGGGAGTTGAGGGGAGAGTCGGAGTGCTTTTTGCAGCCCCATAGAAATTAACCCAGATTTACCAACCTAACAGAGATGATGAAAACTGTTATCTGCACGTGCTCACGAGAGCAAGATAGAGGCTTGCTGATACAATCTTCAAATGCTCCCACTTCATAAAACATGCTTCAACCCCACCAGCTTCTGTCTGTGCCTGGGGTGATGAATATGATGGGTGGTACTTATCACCTGGCTGGGTACCACCATGGTTCCTATTGCCACTGCTTTGTCGGAGAAAAAGGTATCTGGGCGTTTAATAGTCTTCCAAATTCAGTAAAGCTTTATGCCAAGGCATACTTGAGACAATAATTGAAAAGCAGTTGAAATCACTACTTCTTCAGCTGGGGTAGAGTTGACTTTCTTACTAGCAGCTGGTATAGTGCTATGTGTTGTATCTGGGATGAAAACAGTATTGGTAAAACGCTGACAGTTTTGGTTATTGCTAAGCAGTCAAGGCCTTTTCTGCTCCTCACACCGCCCCACCAGCGAGCAGGCTGGGGGTGCACAAAAAGTTGGGAGGAAACACAGCTGACCCCAACTGACCAAAGGGATATTCCATACCATGTGATGTCATGCTCAGTTTATGAACCTGGGGGAAGATGAAGGAAGGGATTGGGGGGGGGGACAATTCAGAGTTATGTCATTTTGTCTTCCCAAGTAACCGTTACACATGGTGGAGCCCTGCTTTCCTGGGGATGGCTGAACATCTGCCTGTCAATGGGAAGCAGTAAATTAATTCCTTGTTTTACTTTGCTTGTGTGCATAATTTTTTCTTTACTTATTAAACTGTCTTTATCTGAACCCATGAGGTTTTTTTCACTTTTCTGATTCTCTTCCCCATCTGAATTGGGGGGAGTGAGCGAGCGGCTGTATGGTCCTAGTTTCCTGCTGGGGTTAAACCATGAGACTATTATAATAGTCATCATTCATGCAGTTCATTTCTGATGAAGCTGGGAGTAGAATTTATACTCTGGTCCATATACGACTCTCAGGAGTGCTTAGAATGAGAGGTATGCCTGAAACTTGGGAAAAATAGCCTTCTATCTTCTATCTTTCTTTCTCCCAGATTGCAGGGAGGTTCTAGTACTGACAGGTTTTAGGATTTAATGACAATACTTTGTTATTTTAAAGTGTCAACTCTTGGGGTCATGACTTCCATAGAGGGGATGGATCTATCTATTTTATTTAAAAATAGTGAATCATGAAAATACTACTGGGATGTTTATTGGTTTTGTTGTTTTATTTCAACCTGCATAAATCTAATGTATGTTGTCTTTAGGCTGTTGAAGAAATTAGGATAACGAGATCAGGTCTGAGCCATTCTACAGGGCGGGAATGAAGTTGCTGATGATACGTCAGCATCACTCCGGTCAGAGACTAAAGGCTTTATGTAGTTTGTGTTCCCTCCTCCCATGTTCCTCATGTTCTTTCATATTTTAATGGCATTGATAACTCTTGCTTCACACTATCTTAAACTCTTTTAAAGTATTCAGCTTGCTCAGAAGGCACAAAAGAGTCTTCCTAGTGATAAGTGCTTCAGATCTTTGCTTTCTCAGTCATGATCCCTGAAAGGCACCAAGAGCATTTCTGGGAGGGATGGTTTATATTTGGGCAGGTGAGGTGGAAAGGGAGAGGGAAGCACTTGCCAGCCTCTAGGGCTGGCCAAGTTAGTGGGCTAAGGATTGCAACAAATAGGTAATTGCTTGCCTGACTATAAATGATTAGGTTGTTTTTACAATCTTTCTGCTAATCTGTGGTGCTAACCATGATGAAGAATGATGTTTTGTCACCCTTCAGATTTGCGTTCACATTTCACACCCGAAGGTGAAAGTTACGGTGGATGTTCTAGCAACCTGCAGCAGTCACAATACACCATTTAGCATTTTCAGCCTTTTCAGGCTATTAGGATATTTTGTAAAGCTTCTTCCTTAGTGCTAAGACTGCCCATCTCAAAGCATGCTCCAATCAATAAAAATAACACTAATTAAAACTTGTGTGAGTGGAGATGTTATCATCACCATCAACTTTATGTTCTTAATTTGGGAAGAATACAGAGGGATTATAGAGCAAACTAGAACGATTAAGCCGTTCTAGACCCTGTGTTATAAAATCCTACATCAGATTTAATCAATGTGGCAAATAATAGGTTTGTCTGCCTGGCAGCTGGAGTTAAAGGTGAAAGACTTCCCAGGGAGTTTGGGTGCTGAGGTAAGAAGGAAGAACTCCAGTGTTTCCCTTAAATGTTTATCCTGACGTGCTGAATTTTTCACAAACATATTTAAGGAAGAAGACAGAATTTTGGCCTGTATTTGAGGTTAATCTTTTGCAGTCTTTTTTTCCCACTATTTCTGTGGGTTTTAATCAATGATGAAGGCCCTGGTGAAGATGCAGAATTAAAATACCAGGTTATTTTCTTATACTAAAATATTGTACAAGATAAATGTGCTAGAAAAGGAAAAATAAAGTACTTGGGGGAAAAAATGTAAAAGAAGGCAGTATATTCTGAAGCATTTTTTACAGCATGGTATCTATAAAATGTAGATATCGAAGTGTTAAATCTGGTACCAAACGTGAGCAATGACCTGTTGATACTGTTGCTAGCTTTGTGGAATTCTGGGGCTCACCTTTCTACCTGCAACTTTTTTTTGGCTTTGTTTTGTGACTTCCTGGAGAATTTCACAGAAATAATCTCTAACTTTTTTTTTCTGCCAAAAGTTTTAATGTCTTTTGAAATTTTGCTTAGGAAATTAAGAGCTTTTATTTATTTATTTATTTATTTATTTTATTTTTTTTCCAGCTCTGAACAGTAGCGCCATTTGTGGGTCTTTCCGGGGCTGTTCAGCCTGAGCTCTGACAGAGAATAACGCTGCTGTTGCTTTAAGCCCACAGTGTTACTCTATATAGATATGGCCTGGTTTATAGTGTTGCTTTAAATATACAATAAGAGAGTTCATCTCCATTTCAGAAAAGGTTTATGACTGATCACTGCCTGGCTAGGAATGTTTATTTTCTTAAACTGCTTCACTGCAAAAATGTTTTGAAATTGAGAGTCCCAAGCTGGTAATGGGGCCTCGCTTGTGCTCTCTGCAGACCTAATCCCTCCACCACTAGAAAGCTGTGGGTTTGTGATGGACCTTACGTAGTTCAGGCTCAGTTCTGGTATTTCTGTGTCTCTTCCCCATCAGTCACCCACTTCTTAAGTCTGCATCATTGAACTGATCTATGGGTTTTGGCAAGACCATCAGAAGCCTCAGTAGGATTTAATTATTGTCCTTTATTTATCATAATTTAATTATGTCCTTTGCAATAACATAGGCTTATTGTGTCTTCATAACTTGATGATAAAATAACAATGCATAATGGCAACAGAGGGATTCACAGAGGATTGATTCTGTACACTCTTAAAATGGCATGCTGATGTAGGATCAGCTTTCTTGCTCGACTTCTGCTGACGCCACATATTGATTGTGTATTAAGTTGACAGAGGCCAATGGAAAAATCCTTTCTAAGCACGTACTAGGAGTTCTGTGGGACTGTGGTGTGTCCTGCATGGTGGCTTGTGCTTTGAAAGTGAATAAATAATGCCAAGTACAGGAAGAAGCATACACAGGAGAAGAGCATGTAATTTAGGAAGTGGAAGAGAAAGCCCTGCTCCTCCCTCCCTCCCTGCCCTGCTTTGCTTGGCTGTCCAGTATGCCCCATGTCTGCCTTCCTAATGTCACTTTCTGGTGACCAGGAAAAGTATTTGGCTGCTCCTGTACACAGAGCTGAGCCACCAGCTCTACCTTCCACCTTGCAGGGGGACCGTCCTGGACAAAGAGAGATGGAGTAGGATGGTTTTTTGCTTGAAGAAATCACCAGAGGATCAGCCATTCTGTCCCTATACCTGTGGGAAGGAGATGTCCTCCCCCTTGGCGACAAGGCAGTGGGCAAGGAGAAGATCATGCTGTGTGGATGCTTTCTATTCATGTGTAGGGACCAGGAGGGGATTTTCATGTAAAGAGAAAAGTTAGCCAGTCCTTCTTGCTGTTCAGAGCATCAGGAGACAGAATTGTGGCCCTAAGGGCAGGTGAAGCATGAGCTTTGCCAGACTAAGGGCAGTATGAGTTGACGTGCACAGATATGGTCAAGGAAGACTTACCCATTTGTCAGGGATGAGAGACTCGTGATCAGGCTATAGGCCATCCTGAAGCTGGAAAAAAATTGTTGAGAGCTTAAAAAAAGAGTGAGGAAAGCTTTAAATAAGGTTTTCTCTTTGATCGTCTTCTAGGTGGGACACTGAAACTACTTGCTGGATGGGAGTAGACCTGGTTTCAGTTGTGGTATGTACGTAGCGCTGTGTACATTCCTGTCAAGTATCAGTGTCATCCTCCATTGCTTACCCGAGCCAACTAACTCATGACTGCAGTTCTTTGGCAGGGATTTGCAAATGCATATTGAACCTCCAGCCTGAGTTTGTTTATTTTTTAAAAACACAATAATTCAAAAAAATGAAATAGATGGCTGTGAAATCCAAGGCGAGAAAATGTAGGGCTTACTAAAGCATAAAGTAAAATAAAAAATAACTCAGGAGTTTGACACTGAAAGTTTGGGGTTTTGGTGGTGGTGTGTTGTGGTTATTTCATTTTGAAGTTAAGTAAAGAGGAAAGCAGTTTAATGCAGAACTAATTAATGCACATTTCTCTGGGGTGGAGTGATCTCTGTTCAGTCACACCTTCTCCACAGTAACTCAAGTGGATTAATCAATGATCATCTTTCTAATTAAACTGCTGAGTAGAGAGTTAGAGGCTTTAGATGATGATCCTTAGTTTTGTGTAGAATCGGTGAATTAAAGCTAAGTCATGTGAGCAAGATGTTCCTTTTTTGATAGGATCAGTCAGGTTAGGAAGAAGGTCAGCGCTTTTGTTCATGTGCTGCCTCTGAAACGTACATCATCAACAAAAAGAATAAAAAAACCACAACAACTTTTGAGTGCTTTCAGAAATATATTCTGAAAACAGAAGGAAAGGTGGGGAAAGAAGTGTCTTGGAAACCAGCTTGGCTCAGTTCTGCATGTGACAGAGCAGTTAGGGTAGATCCTGAAACTCTGATCAGGAATGTGAAGTTTCCCGAAACAAACCCCCAGGCACAGGGAAGCAAAGTCCAGCTCTCCTTGTGCAGATGGCTTCTGCCTTCTGGGCAGAGCTGCCCAGGGAGGCACAGCCCTGCCTTGGTGTGCTGGCTGGCTGGATGCACTCAGTAAATGGTCCCTTCCTGCCGACCAGAGGGGTCACTGCCCATGAGTAGGACTGGTGCTCAATGTGTTGTTGGGCAGCCTGGACTTCCAGGTGTTGTGTTGCTGCTGAATATGTGTTGAATGCCTGTGTCCAGTACAGCGGCACATTTAGAGTGGTTTGATGGGACTGAAAAAGTAGTGGGATTGTTTTCTTCTCCTCTGTCAGCAGGAGCAGCTTTCCATGGTATTACATCTGATCTGCAGATTATTCCCAAGTTTCTCCAGGGGAAAGGGAGATGGGGGAAGGAATCCAAGCAAACCACATACAGCAAACTGATGAACTGTTGCAGAAAGCTGCTCACTGATTGTTGGTTGAATATAGATGGCACAGAAGAAGTTAAAATCTCTCTCCTGTCTGATGATTGGGAGGCCAAGGTCTGGATATGCGTACTGTGAGTAACTATCCTGGAGAGCTGTTTGCAGTGCAGTTCATAGGAGGGCACTGCGCTGTCGTTAGTTTGGCTACAAGCATCTAACCCTCCAGGGGAACCAGATGAACACCACACCTCTCTGCTTGCTTCTTGCCAGACCTGTTGAGGTTTGGTAGCATCTCATACCTCCCTTTTGACACAGGAGATGTACCACAGCTGAAACGAGTGGAGGTGTTTGTAGAGTTGTGTTCCTGAATTACTCAGCACCTGGTCATTGTACACTGGCTTTAACCGGGGGCTATAGTTTGTGCTGAAGATGTCTGGCAACCCAGCAAAAAAAACCCCAAACCAAAACAACAACAGTTGGCGTTTGCTCCCTGCTTGTGCAGGTGGCACCTACCCTGAGTTTGTACAGCCTTTCCCAGAGAACAATTGAGGAACTACATCTGTGACTTGAATCTTGCTATTGAGTGTGTAATGTCATTCACTCTCACGTTACAGTAGAGGTGGAGGAGTCCATATTACCTTTGGACTAACATATTTACTTCACTGCCATAAGTCATTTGTTGGTGTATATTTTTGTGTACCCCTCTATTCAGCAGGAAAATGAGAGTACAAGATTGATGACAAACTTAAGTTCTGGTACCATAGCACTTACTGTCCAATCTATTCTGTTAAGACATTCGCAGCGACACCTACCTGTCTGTCCTTAACTAAATGGAAGACCCTATGTTGTTGTATTTGCCATGTTTAGTGCATGGGATTTTGTCACTGTGTACAGGAGGCTAGAATCTCAGTCTGGGATGTGCGAGGCCTATGTGACTGTTACTTTAGTATAGCAGTTCTTTGTCTTTTGATTACTACCTTCTTTTTTTCAGCCTTCTCCCTCTTTTTGATGCGTGAAAGATTTTTTTTCAGATTGATTCCTTCAGAAGTGCTTTGCCCTCAATAGAAGTTTGAGAATCCTTGGTATTGAAAGACTTGTTTTAAGAAAGGGGAAAGAGGAGTGTTTTAAGATCATTGATGTAAAATACCTGTTTCCTCCTAGCCTGCTATAAAAAGGTACTTAAGTGGGTAAAGTTCTGTATGTATGTAGCAACATTCTACTGTTTGTTTGGAGGCCTTTAGATTTTCCTCAAGTTAAGCCTTATTATTCAGGACCGTGCAACTAGGAGGAAACGTGTATCACAGAGCTGGCAGAGCATTGCTGGGAAGTTTGTATTCACCATGGCAAACTTCCTTCAACATTTGGTGGACAGTTTGCAGGGGAGCATTGTGACCTCCCTGGGAAGTAGCTTGCTGTGAGTGCTGGAAGCTCCTCAGAAAATCTGGCCCTCTTCCCTGGCCAGGAAGTGTTTTTTTTTCAAACAGAGCAGGATATTGTCCTTAATAAGTCTCTGAGTTAAGACCTGACTGGTAGGGAGCTCTTGTATTACTTTGCCATAAATCAGTTCTTTGATATCAAAAGTAGTACAGCATCTGCCTGCTATAAACGCTGTGCTCTCGTTTCTGCTGTTCTTGCCCAGACTGAAATGTTTCAGCTGTACAATTACAAATCTGGGATGTCTGAGTGTTAGTATCGTGAGGTCACCATGGCTGTAATTAGGTAACAGCCAGCTGCATTTCCCCTATAGTTACGGGCCAGCAAAAATCCAGGGGAGTCAGGCTTGCCCACAAGGGCAGAGATGAACTCTACATTGTTGAAATTACATGTACACTCACATAGGCCTTGCATTTAGCGTCATACTGAGTCTCACTCTGTGTCTGTCAAAGCATCAACAAAGAAGCCCTGTCTGTGAAAAGCTGAGAAATGCGATTCCAGCAGCACAGGGAAAATACCCGAGCAGCTCTCTGCAGTGAGAAAGAAGAAAAGGGCACTTCTTAGTTCAGGGATTTCTCAGTCATGTGGGTGAGAGCAAGCTACTGTCCAAGTCTTTTGAGTCTTAGCTGCTGGTGTTGGGCAGCTGGGGACCATGGTGCAGGAAGCGCTGTCTCTCTCTGAGGAGCGGAGCCATGCTGTGCCATTGAGTAGGAGAAGTCAGTATGACAAAAAATACGCATCAGGCACTGTAGCAGGGCTATAAACTTTGCAACAGAAGGGATCGTCTGAATGCCATCATCATGGCACTCGCAGCCCTGCCCTGCAGCGCTTGGCTGTGCGTCTCTTGCAACGACGATGAGGAGAGTTTTGGTGGTCTGTGTAGATAGATGCATGCCCTTCCCCACAAGCAAAGCAAGTCTCTCTTTTGTATTTGGAACTTTACAAGTGGTTTTATGGTAATAACTAAGGAAAATATTACTTGCACCTTATTACTCACATTTCCTCTTGGGTGTAACTTGCAGCCTGATACTGCTCTTTACTTTGCTGGCCCATTGTTAATTTGTCCCTTTTGTATGGTGGTTTTGCAGCTTGTATTATTTGCTATTTTGTCTGTGTTTTATTTTAATGGGACAACCTTCTTTTTTGCTGAAGTCAGTTTGTGATTTTTCTCTAATTCCACTAAGTAATCTTATAAAAAGAAAACTTCTACTACTATGTTGCCCTATTTGTAGGCTTGACAGCTTTAGATGGAGGAGTAACCCCTCATTTCTATTTTACATGTTTACATGTAACAGTTGACAATCTATTTTGTTGTATACTGACTCCATCACCACGCTTTTCGGTGAGATCTGCCTTTTGAAGCATGAGTACGATATAATTCTTGTGTTAGTTTTAATTCTGCGGTATGTCAGTTTAACTGCTGTAGAAATAAGATATTTTTATGACAAGGTGCTGCATGCCGTGAAGAAGCTGTTAAAAATCAGCCGTGCCAATTTAAACATCACAGAAAATATTGTAATACAGTCTGACAGTTTGCAGAATGAAAATGACAGACTTCTGTAGAGCATGAAGTTCTCCTTGCCAGCTTTTGGGAGCTCAGCTTCAGTGCATCCACATTGAACAAGAGCAGTAGCTTATGTCTTCTGTCTTACCATTTTCAGGTGGTGTGGGCAAAAAAGCAGCTGGTTACTCCGTATCAGTCTGCTCAAAAGCAGTGTCCGGCTTTTCAGAGCCTGGCATGGCTGGTGCAAGAAAACTTCCATGGGAGATCTTTGTAGCTGATGCGTGGCTATTTTGCAGAAGTCCTGGCTGTGATTTGATAGCCTGTGCAGGCCTGGGCTGCGAGGAGCTTTAAATAAGAACATATGGGAACAGACCTGAAGGTGCTCTTGGGTGGATTGTGGTCCTCTTGTGATGCAGGCACCATTTGTGGTTGGTGCCGCCGCTGTAGAAAAGGGCTGGTGATGGGGCTGGCCCTTTCCAAGCCACCTTTCCTGGTTTTGTATTTCCCAGATGGAAACCTGGACAGCTTAAGAAAAAGTCCTCTTGAACCATGTGTTTGTGCCGTGTTGCGTTACCAGTTTCTAACTTCCCTTTGTATATAGAGAGAAGTTTTTAGCTGCTGCACAGGAGCGGTCCACGCAGAACACTTTAGAGAGGTATGAATTGAGTGGAGATGTGTCCAGCTGCTGCTTTTTTTTGCAGGCGAGTTGTTGGCTTTGCATGGGAGAGGTTAATGATTTCCTTGGCAGTGTTTCAAATTGAAATCTATTTCTAATGTATCTGGGGTTACATGTGTTAACAAAACAGTTTTTGTTTTTCAGATTGACAGTGCTACGAAAATAGAGGCTTCCAGAAAAAAAAGCCTTCAGCTGGTGAAGCCGCAAGGGCAGTGCTGAGAATACACCTCACCCACCCTCCCTGCTCTCACCCCAAGATACCGAGGGAAATGAGGCATGTGGAGAGCAATTAAATTATGCAAGGTTTGTTTGTTTTTGTTTTTGTCCATTTGTTTGTTTCTGACTGTATATACTGAATTGTGAAACAGTTATAGGCCAAGGTCCAGATACAACCAGCTTAAAACCCGCTTTAGTCCCTGGGTCTTAATGTTTCATATTGGCTGGGTGCCTTTGAGGTATGGGAGTCGACCAATAGTGAACACCAGCACTGGGGGCAGAGCAGGCTATCTGAATTGTTTCTCTCGAGGCATTCATCCAACTCTTAATGCCTCTGACTTCAAAATAGGTTGTATTTACAAAACTTCAGTCCAGACAAGTGTCCAAATCTGTAAATAGCATAGATGCAGTTTTCTATACTTAACTTAAGGAGGGAGAGGGAGGGGTTTATGCTTTTTCCTGCCCAGCTATTAAGAGCATTGTGATGTGGTAAAATGCCTGTCTATCAAAGGAGAGGGAAGGGATGAGCAGTTTCTGGTGCATCATTCCAGAATTAGACAGAAAATTACCAGCAAAGAGATGCCCTGCTCCTGATGTCTCACTGTCCCCAAAGGACAGAGCAGCGTTGAAGTTTAGTTCTGGTGATCATCAGATGTCTTTCTGCTGTAGTCACGTATCTTATGTGTGGCATAGAGATGCTTTGGTTGAGGGCTTGAAAGACCTGTGCAACTGAGCTTATGGGAGGGCAGGTTTCCTCCACCCCCTTTAGTTTTGTCATGTGAAATGAAGGGGTTGTTTTAGAGATTTTAAAAGACTTAATCATGATGTTCTATAAAAGGGTGATGAGAAGGTGTTTGTTCAACTTTTCATTATTTTTAAGTGCTTCAGCATTGTTTGCTATTATTAGTTGAAGAAACCCCCCATTGTTGTCAATACTGTGCTATCTGCTGCACCGTGTGTGCTACTAGTTAACACAAAATCCAGACATGTTTGGGCTTTGTGGCAGGAATCCACTCTACAAAGCCACCTTTTAGGAAGTTAAGGCCTATTGGCAGTTCTGCACATCAGAGTCCAAGGGAGAGGGTTGGACCTGAACACATCCAGTTCATTCTCATTCCCAGGGAATTTGGCTGATGCGATCTTAAATGCATCCACTGGTGAGGGCTGCAATTTCAGAGGGATTCAGTCTCATCCCATGCTAGGACAGGATTGCTTTTTGTGCCTGACAAAATAATTTGGGTCAAAATTGCGTTGAATAAACAAGGGAACTCTCCAAGTTGCAGGTTTTTCTCCAACTGACATATACCAGCCAGGTCACTCTTAGACCTGATTGTTATATGATATTCAAACAGTTAAAAAAATTTAAAAAAACATATTCAGTTTATTTTGTAACCCATTCACCTCTTTTAATATGTCTAATAATGTATTTAGTATAGTGTATATGTATAATATATATATTTATACAATGTATGTTTAATAAATAACTTTAATCTAGAGTATATAATGGAGCACTGCTACATTTTGTAATGACTCGAGAGTTCTGCCACTTGAAAGGAACTTAGGGCACCAGTGCCACAGAAGTAAACATGCACATGCTCTGCCTTTGCTGTTCTTTGGTTAGTTGAGTATTTGACCTATTATTTTCTAAAACAGGTTATTAATACTAGCTTATACGTTCAGGATATATTATAAAATGAAAAAAGATTTGCAGGAATGATTGGTGTTATGTTGAACATGATGACAACAGTCTAGAAGCTCTTCCAAATTTTGGAGTTTCCTCTCCTCAAAACGGTAAAATAATACAAACAAATAACCCTGAAATAGTCAGCTCCTAACTGATTTTGATGAAAGGACAGGCATGATGCTGTGCCATTGTGATTGATACAACTAGACTTACTGTTCTGGTGTGTTGTGCCATGCTCTGTTGCCTCAGGTTTAAAGTGTCACTGAGATTTTATACGCTGCAGCACTCAAGTAGTCTCAGTTTCTCATTTTAGACAACCTGCAGGGGGCTTGAGTTTTTTTTTTTTGGTTTTGTTTGATCTGGTAAAAGGAAGTATTGGACCTGATCCTGCTGGTGGTTTTTTGCCATGTTTCAGTGCTGTGGGATAAATGCACTATTTATTGCCTTGCAAGTTCTTCAGCTTTTAGCAGGCAGTATGTTTTGTTCCTTTTTGATTGTGATCACCTACAGCTTTCCAAAAAGCAGTGAAACCCCAGAGCGAGTTTGTCAGTGGCAGAAGGCGATTTTGAGAACCACGTGAAGACGTGGAAGAGAAAATTACGGCACACATTCCTAATGATAAACATACCAAGAGCATCCTAAAATTATAAAGCAGTGTGGTGCGTTACAGCATTAATTTGCATTTTGGCTAAGGCGTAGCTGCATTTTTGGACTATCCCTTTAATTCTGCTCTGTTAATTACCTGCTGACCGGTTCCTGGGGTGGAAGCAGCAGGAGCTGTGCCTGCAGCAGTTCCCTGACGTAGTGGTTTCTATCAGACAGGGCAGTGGGACTCCTAAGGTTACTTTGAAACCTGGGGTCTCCCGCTGTAGACCAGCAGACTGACTTGAACAGGAATCTAATTAAAAAGTCCAAGGTATTGAATAAAGCTCACAAGTGCCATCTGTTCAGTTTTACAGCCTAAAAGTACTCGGTGAATCGCAGTAACAAGTTTGATTGGTCCTGCGTTTGTGTTGCAGCTGAATTTTGTTACAGCAGCCGGCCTGTACAGGCAGAGTCGTGCAGACTCCGTTAGTGCTAATAACCGCATGGATTTCATTAAGTATTCCAGCAAAGTATGTTCTGGAGATAGCAGTGGTTTAAAAATGAATCTCATGAGGAAGGCACTGATACCCTGTAGGCCCTGTGCTGATTTACCAGCTCAGAGTGTGCTTGGAAGGGGCACCACGTGTTCAGCACGAAGAAGGTACCTGGCAAGGCACCCTTCCTCGGGCTCTGCAGGAGCAAGCTCTTCTTGGCTGGCTGGAGTTCCTGCTGGAAGGAGGCACAGGGGTCATCCCCTTTTTAAGGTGGTGGACTCTGGTTCCCCGGGTCTGAGGGCTCCTGGGTCATGCCACCAAAGAACCTGCTTGCTGTGCATTGCGCTTAGGCTTCAAAGTGTCACTCTGCCTTTGTGCACCGCTCAGAAGACACAAGCATGGATGCCGATACTACACACCAACTCTCAAATTGCTCTGGAGAGTGATTTATTGTGCGCGTGTGTGGTGTGGAAAACCTGAGTTAGGAAGAGAGCTGGTTAGCATGAGATACCGATGCGCTGAAGGTGGTAAGAGTGAAGTACCTATTGGTATGTGTTCACGCTGAGTCTTCAATGGTGCTATAGCCTGAGGGAGATGGACACCTGATTTTTCAGAGAAGCCTCTTTTGAAGCAAAGCTGATGTATAATTGAGATAAGTAGGTCACTGTGTGCTTACTTTAATAGCTGTTTAATTATGACCCAGCATTGCTGGCATATCCAGTAAGACTGTGGACTCAGATGTTCGATGAAGATATGATCATAACTCCATCTGTAGACTCTTGCAACAAATTGTTCCTAGGTTAAAGTAATTAAAACTAAGGCTTGGTTCTTTATCTCCTTTCCAAGTGAAAGTCTTACTCATGTGGTTGATTGGATGAGAAAATGCCAAACACAAGTTTGTAGACCCAGGGGGGAAAACCCCCAAATTTGTCATAGAATGAGGAGGAAGCTAATCAAACATGGGGGGAAGAAAATGCAGCAATGTCTTCACGCAAACCATGGAACAGAGCAATCTTAAAAACTCATTCAATAACATAAAATGTTGGTAACAACAGTGTACATTCAAACTTCATGTGAAACAAGATAGGGACATGGCAGAGAGAAGCTGTGTGGCTATTAGGGCAAGCCCCTGTGACTGATGTTCAGGTGTACTGTATAAGAGGAAAAATGAAAAAAAGGCTGAGGAAGCAGAAGAAAATGTTGGTCTACTGAGAGAAGCCTTGTGGCTTGCTGTTTTAGCTCTGTGTTAAGGAAACAATTTCTTATTGACAGGCAACAATGGATAAACTCAGTAAAACTGAGTTACTGATCTCCTAACAAATCAATCTGGTGTATGCATTTTTTGCAGTGTAACCCTAGAAAGAATATGTAAGTCCCTAAAGACTTCGAGTTGAGATAACATTCCTGTCTCAGTAGTTACTGTCTACCCTTACTTTCTAGTCGTACCTTAATTTCCCCCTTGCCTTAATATTCTCTGTCGCAGACTCGTCCTCCACTGCGCCACAGCTCAACTGCACTGGCAGCAAGGATCATCAGCCTTACTAAAGATGACACCAAAAAGTTAGACACGCCTGACAAAGTTTAATGATGCTACCCTCCAGCCACAGGGCAGCTCTCCCTGTTACATATATCCAGTTTGACACTTCTGTAAGCTGGCACTGCTGGCAAGATGCTGGGATGAAAGGATCAAGGTGGTAACTTTCCCCCATGGTGCTGTTGGGGTGGGGCGTGGGAAGGGGAACACAACTTCCTGGAGGACTGTGTGATGCTCACCCTCTGGTGCCCCTGGGACAACTACCTGTGTGCCTGCTCTTGCTCTGTGGACAGCAAAATGTAGCTCGTCTGTTGTTCTGGAGAGCTCATCCTCCTTCCCTGTAATGGGAGGTGGCAGGGGGTTGGCGTGTGTAGGTAGCGCAGCTGATACGCAGTAAGCATCACCCAAGGTTTTTCCTGGTCTGTATGGCCAGGCCTTGAGCAGAAAGGGTGGTGCTCTGTGTGTGAGCATGGGAGCAGAAGTACCACCTGTGTTTATATTTTTCCAAGACACATTTCAACTGAGCTCACTGTCACTCAGGGTAGATCATTGTTCTCCCACTGTCATCACCAGGCTATGGACATCCCTGCTCCAGGTTCTGACAGCTGGTGCTTTTTGTCTGCTCAGAGATGTACCCTCCTGCTGAGGAGGAGCTCTCATTCCTGCTCCCTCTTTCCAGTGTCCTGTGAAACCTTACAACGTGGTCTACTGATATATTGTCTTCTATCCTGATGTGTCAGAGAGGTCTTTTTTATTTTTTCTTCTTAAATGTTCCTTACTGTCTTGAGCTGAATTTGCATATGGAGCTAGTCTCTTAAAAGTCATGTTACGCTTTCATATTGGAGAATGACATTATTTCAAAATCATTGACTGTGTGATGCAGAATAGTGTTAAATAGGATAGCAAAATGATCTTGGAAATAGAAGAACCAGAAAAGAAAACAATTGGGTTGTGGATATTGAGTAGCCTCACTTCAAAAGAGAGTCAACGTTGCTTGTTCACATGTTCAAGCCATGCACAACCTTTGATGTCTTACAAAAGCATGGTGGACAATATTAAGGAGAAATTTGTGGGGGATTTTTTCTCTCTAAAAGCTAACATTTAATAAAATACTGCCTCTTGATATTTGCTGTTACAAGCAGGCTTTGTGTTTAGTCCAGTCTAAATGTCGCATATATTGCATGACCTGAAATTTTATTTACTGTTGTATCTGGCCTGTTGTTGGCATTTAAAAAATACATTATTGATGGAACTGAACAAAACAGGTGTGCTAAATTTGAGATTTTTATAAACATAATTAAAAATACTTCTTTTTTTATAAAAAAGTCCCCATGATTTATAATAACTCAGTAGTTCTGGAGTTTAGTGCACTTCCCTGTAGCAACACTAATGTGCTAGAAGTTCCTACAGTGCTGTAGAATTTAGTTTTCAAGTGGCTGGGCCAGTAGTCTCAGCTTATTCATTAAGGTCTTGCATAAGACCTCTGCTTTTTGTATAGTGCTACAGTTGCTGTTTAGGTTGCCCAGAAGTGGGTAGTTTGTATATGAGTAACAGCTGAAGTTAAGAGTCCAGTATCTTATGAAAGTCATTTGGCCTTTAGGTATATTTATTCCTTTAGACCTAGCAAACCATTTGATTTCCAGAAACGTTCTTTCTTTGAAGTCTCTGCTATATATCTGAAGAGGTGACAATGTAATTGCAAAACTCCCTTTCATTTGGGAGCAGAGTGGAATTTGAATGGGAAACCAAATGGTGCCACCCACTTTCCTGCATCTCTGATAAGGGATCTTGCACACTGATCGCTGAGGAACTTCCCTCTAACCTTAAAAAACCAAAACCAACCCCCCCCCTCCCCCAGTTTTAGGAAGTGCAGTGCTCTGGATTGAGTCACTGCAAAACTGAGTTTTAATATTGCAGATCTTTTCCCCCACTATTAAAATGTGACTATTGTTAGAGCTGCTGTGCTGTGTTTTGCTGGGTGTGAAAGAGTGGAAAGGGCAGGGCATGGTCCAAATCTGTATCGCTGTGACCGATAAATCAACTACCAAAACACTGAACCTTCGGCTTGTTGGCATATCAGAGGGAGCAGCAAAAATTGCATGGAAGATTGAAGGCATCATAAATGGTGATTAAAGCAATCTTATTTATTGTTTTAGTTTACTATTTCCAAGCTTTTTCTTTACTCTGTTCTGCTTTATGAGTTGGCACAATGGATGAAATGCTGCCGCTATTGAAGCTAGCAGGAAGTTTGCCATCAGCTTTAATGGGACCAAGATTTCACCTACAGTGTTTTAAGATGGTTTGAGTGTTTATAGAATATGTGTGTATTTTATGATTCCTTAATTGTAAGTAATAGGGAAAGTGTTAGATGTCTTTTTCAGTTACCTGAAGGAAATTATACTTATTTTTACAATGGGAAGTTTCCCCTAGTTACAGGGACTGATTTTCTCAAAACTTTCTCTTTTATCTTTCTTTTTTTTTTTTTTTTTTTTTTTTGTCTACAGGAAAGAGTATTTTTACTGGCAGACTAACTTTTACTTAAGACAAAAATTAACAGTACCTTCTGACTTGTAAGTTAATACAGTTGTAAAACTAGTCTTATATTTCTTTGCTGCTTAGCTGACATGCTTTAGGTATTTCACCAGCTATGTGGCCTCAATGTACTTAATGGTAAAACTGCACATGAAATCTTTTGAGGAAAGGACGCTTGGAATGATTCACGGAGTGATATAGATGTTCTCCTGATTGCTGTCTTGAAACAGCCCTGTTAATTCCTCTAGTGGGTAAGGAAAAAAATTGCAAGAAATGATTACATTTAAAGTGTGTGTCAGTGTAATCTGCTTGTGTAGACCTCTGTGTATTCAAATGTGTTTAGAATACTTCTGCTCTTTTTTTCCTAGAAAATAATAATATAAAGATGTCTCATCTTGATTCTTAGCCTAGGACACTGACGTCAGAGACATTTTTTTTTTTAACCTATTGTGTACACAGCTGCATATGTGGCTTTCATATATTTTAATTTCTGTTAAAAGGCTGTATGAAGGGTGAGTGGAAATAGTAGAATATTGAGTAATAATGAGATAGTAGACTAGGATATCTCTTCATTTTTCTGACTATTTTTAACTGGTAAAATTTACTTAGATGAAAAGCAGTTCTCTGTACCATGCATTCGTTTAAGGCCTCATGAGCTATATCCTTAATAAAATCCATGTTAAAATGTTACTGAGTTCATCTGGCTTCCATGATGTGGTCTTCTGTTGCATGTAGGCAAACTTGACTGAAACATGATTATTTCTTTGCATCTGTTGATGTCTGTCTGTAACCTGAATTAAGTGCTCTTGAGGGCAGGGACTGAATTTTTACTCTATCAACTACCTGATGCAGCAGGAGCTTCTTGGAAGGGAATGTAGGCTTTTGAGCATTAGAGCAGAATAACATAACAGAATGGAACTGGGAGTAGTTCATAGAATCTTAGAATGATAGAATGTGTTGGGTTGGAAGGGACCTTTAGAGGTCATCTAGTCCACCGACTCTGCAATAAGCAGGGACATCTTCAACTAGATCAGGTTGCTCAGATCCCCATCTAGCTTGACCTTGAATGTTTCCAGGGATGGGGCATCTACCACTTTTCTGGGCAACCTGTTCCAGTGTTTCACTACCCCTACCATAGGAAATTTCTTCTTTATATCTAGACAGAATCTACTGTCCTTTAGTTTAAAACCATTACCCATTTTCCTATTGCTACAGGCCCTACTGAAAGATCTATTCCTATCTTCCTTATTAGCCCCCTTTCATGAGGGAGACAGACGAGGAGAAGATGAGAAATTTCTGGCATGAGGTTTATTGCGACTTTTTCCATGTGGCCTTCTTTTCCCCAGCAATGACTTGAGCATTCACCACACGTTAATCTTCAGCTTTCTTGTTTTCGCAGACACTGCAGATCCCCCTGCCTGTCCATAGCCACCATAGATGAACCATGAAGGTACTGAACAGTTAGTACCCAATAAAGCATATTTCCAGGTGGCAAATAACTAACTACTCTATAACTTGCTGCCTTATTCATCTTTTTCTCCTCTTAGGACCTGGAAACCATGCTGGGAGAGGGAAACCTTTTTGGTGCTTGCTTGTTCCTCTCGTCAGCAGCATCTGGGTTGTTTCAGGAGCTCAGCAGATTGCTGTGCTAGAGCTTAGGAAATTATTGTAAGATGTCTGTGTTGGTTTATTTCCTGTGTGTCATTTCCTGTGATATTTCTACAGAATAGCCCTTTCTGTTACACAGACATAAATCACTGGCGCTATAATGCTGCCATAGAAAATGGAGCAGTATGTTACCCATGGACACACGCAATGAGACTGTAGTGCTGTCCACTAATGCTGTTAAATATACTTAATGTAGTGGTAGATTTCTGGAAAATCAAGAGTGAATTCCTGTGGGAGTAACAAAATAACAAATTAGTGGACATTTTTGTCTCATTTTGTGATAAGTCTAAATGTATTTCTGTCTTCTGAAATGCTTTTGGAACAACTTGAGTTTTTAGCTAATGTACATATCCTCTAGGTTTTACAGCCTATAATTTCTTTACTGTTGTCTTTGTTCTCCTCAGAACATTTTTCATTTCTTCTTAAAATAACGTGAATTTAGATCAAAGTATTAGCAAATAGCACAGGATTGGCTGTACACCCAGAAACTCAAAATCAGTATTTATCCAGACTATATATAGCCGATTGATTAAAGTGGTTTCAGGTTTTGTGCAAGTCAAGAAGCTATTTATGTGTGTTGGAATAAAAGCCATAGTGTTGAACAAAGTTTTGATTATTCACAGAAGTTGGAAATGAAATTATGTTTGATTTCCAAGGCTTTTGTTGAATCAGTAAAGGAAGATTTATAGTAAAATCCAGGAGATGAAGGGTGAGTTTCCTAAGTTCTTTGGACTTAGTGGGGAAAAACACCAAGAATGAAGTTGACATGTGACAATTTTTAGAAATTAGTATATTGCAAGGCCAGAAAAGATCACTGTGATTGTCTAGTTTGATTTCCTGAGTAACGCAGATTGCGTGACCAAATTTTTTTTCTTTCTAAAGAAATAAGAGTTCACGTATTTTTGTTTTTAAAAAAGAAAGTAGGCTGCAATCCTTGACAAACTGCTTCATGATTACTGTATTTCTGTAATTCCCCCCAAACCTTGCTTTGCTGCTGGTCGCTGCTGAAGACTGATTCCCCTTAGTGGACCTGTGAGCCTCACCCACTATGTCCCCTTCCACATTCTTGTGGAATGTGGTGAAATAAACAGTATCTGGTGCTTTACAATTGCTGCTTTTCTGCATGTGTTTTGACAGACACTCCATAACTTGAAATCCTTTTCTGCTGAACTAAGCGTGCTGCCTATGGAAAAAAGTGCAGCAATAGAGCTTGGGGTAGCTGAGCCCCGTCCATTCCTTGGCCATCATTCTGCCTGGAGAAGCCCCCTCATCCATGCGGCTGTCTCTCTTCTCCCTCTCTTTTCCACTTCCCTCCCCACCCTTCACTGGGGATAACCATAACACTTCAGCAGATTTGTAAACGGAAAGCCCTATTCGTTATGATGATATGCCCCGTGAAATTGTTTGAACATGCTTTGCCAGGCAGTAGCAGGTGGCATTCAGCAGTAAACAGTCTGATTTTTGAACTAGTTATGATAGCGGAAAATTGTAATGATTTCCCTAGACAAAGTTTTGGCATCACTGGACACTGTGGGGATTTTACCATCAATGAGATCTGGGTCAGCGTTCATCCACTGCTGTTTTCTTCTTTTTCCCCCTTGCCCTTGGCACCTCTGAGGAAGATTTGCCCTACTGGGACAGAGGTGGCAATCTGATTGTAGTGCTGAGCCTTGCCTCCTGCAACAAGCAGTGATGGTTATTGACAGTCCTGGTCAGAACCATGTCGTTAGTTTAAATGTTGCCAAATTTTCAAACCAAGTTTTTGTAACTGAAGGGATTTGGAAGCATTAGTTACAGAGTCACTGCTTTTGTCTAGACCATGGAAAGAAAAGAGCGAGTGTTACGCTGTGAAGTGGTAGCTTACTTTTTGGCTAAAAAGTAACAAAATATTCTGTATGTTATACAGAAAACTGTCATAAGGATCAGTTTTCATTACCAACAAAAAAAAAAAAAAAAAAAAAAGGCAGAACTATACTGTCAGCTAGGGGATGGGTTTTTTCCAAACGCTTCTGCAAGGAGCGTATGGAAAATTCGTACTATGATTTTTCCCAAAATGTCGTCTAATTCTGAAAAGGCTATTTTAAAGCAAATACAGTATTAAAAAGATTCAACGCCATTAGTTGCAAACTGTGTGCTATTTATTTGGAAATGATTGCTTTTGCCTATTTCCTGTAAAAATGGATCCAACCTGCTGACACTTGTAACAACCATTTTTTTGTTTCGTTTTGGCACAGTCAGTTACTGGAGGCTTTTAGCACCATTGTAAAGGATAATACGTCATTTCCCTCCCACGTTGCTGTTTTTTTTGCTAATTCATCTGTATATGTAACCTTCCTAAAGTAGCTGGGTCTTAGATGTCCTTATATTCAGAAAGCTTCCCTTGACATCTCTACAAAGGTTTCCTCATTGAAAATCAAGCTAATTTAGTTCTCATCTATTCTTGATAAGACTGGCCTACAGCTGATCCCAAATCTCTTTATATACTTTTAAATACTGAAAGAATATTCTACTTACCATTTTTTTTGTTCTCTTTTCTAAAGAGGCTTGTCTTTCCTTTTTTATTTCTTCAAATTGTCTACGACTGTCTTTTAAGTAACTGAACAGAGTAAGTCCCTAAAAGTTCCAGCAATATTGATGAAAGATACAATTATTATCTTTGATTATTTTAATAACTCAAAGAATATTTTATTTTTGTTTAAAAAATTTGGCTCATATTGTTTTATATCTATATTGCTTTAATCGTAGTGTCATTCCTACTTCCTTCACATACACCTCAGAAAAAAAAAGGTGTACTAAAACAAAAAAAAAAAAAACCAAAAAACAAGAACACAAAAGTGACGATTTGCATGAGGAGAAGAAATGTAAATTAATTTCCATTTATTTAAGGAAGTTGTTTGAGTTCCTCTCAAAGTTCATCACTTTTTTTCCTACTGGTTGTCATCATGACATTTTATTCTGTGACTTATTTGTAGAGCTTGCTTTTCAAACAAATGGAAAAAAATGTGGACTTCATTTGGGCTCTCAGTTGCACCAGTGTGAAAGATATACAGGATGGAGCTGTTCTTTTGCTGGTGAAGATTAAGGACGTGTGACACATTCAGAGGAGTTTATCGCCTGGATTCACAACGTAATGTGCAAATACACACTGGGGATGTGGCTAGCTAAAGAGAGGAAGATGGTAGATGGAAATAATTGCAAAATATTATGATGCATTTATCTGTTTAGTTAGATGATGGAGGTTGCATTTCTGTACATGACTTCTACAAATTGAATCTCCCTCCTTGCAGGAGGGAGGGCTGCAGAGGAGGGAGGAGAAGGCGAGCTGGGCTCTCAGACCCTGCGCTGCTGTAGAGTTCCTATGTGAAAATGCATTCAGAGGTTTTTGTTGAGATAATGGAGCGTTTGGAGATGGGCTGTGCAGTATCGGGCGCGTCAGGGAGCAGCAGTGGTCTGGGGTGGGGTTCCTGTTGGCAGCCAGTGCCGGGGTCTGCCTGGGTCACCAGATAGTGCCCAGCAGCCGTTGGAGCAGCTGCAGGAAAGGGGGTCCCCTCCCGGGGTCTGCCCCCCTGTGATGCTGGCGCCCGCTGGAGGGGCTGTGCTGGCGGGGAGATAACCCTCCCTGGAAGGCGGGGTGCCAAAGTACATGAAGAGTTGCCTTTTGGGTGAGCCCTTCTTAATGCCCTTAGAAAGGGGCCTGACAGTGGCCTTCTCCCAGGTTCATGTCCTCAAAGGGGTCAGGGAAAGGTGGGGTGCGAGGGGCGCAGGCAGGCAGGGGGGTGGCAGGGCTGGGCAGGCAGCACCTCCCTCCCCTCCGCCTGTACGTCGGGGCTGCATGATGGTTTGTGTCACCTCTGGAGTACCTCTGCTCCTCGCAGCTGGTGGCTAGGACACATTTACGCCTCTCCCCTCTATTTTCAGAGCAACAAAAAACCCAGTAACTCGGGAGTCACGGGGCATTTAGCCTGGGAGGCTTTCCGGAGGGAGGGAGGCACCTAGCTAGAAATAACTTGATGTTGCAAGGGAAAAATGATCTTGATTTATTGTCTGATTTCAGAGCATCGGTGCTCTCTCTGTGTGTAATAAATAGTTCATATTCACTGCTTCATTTTGTTTTCTTCAATAAGCTGTTATAGTGGAAGAAAAGATTGCTTTTCAAAGATTATTCAAGGCTAGTTTTGGCACCATGGCACAGACAGAATAAAGAAATATAACAGAAGTTGGTGCTCCTGCTAGCCAGGGTGGGCAGAGGAACTCGAAGTCCAAGGATGTGAGTGGGAGAAGCCCACATAAACCCGCAGGATGACAGCACGGCCATCTGGCTGTCTCACAGACGTTGGCTCAGACCGTCTCAGTTCTCCTCGTACGAGAGATTTGAAGCACACAGCTGTGGCAGAAAGTGTTACCCGTATCCTAAAGGCCGGGTCGCAAAAGCCAAGTGATGCAGCGAGATAAGCAGGTGGGGAGAGCCAGGCAGTTGCGATGGATGGGGCCGTGCAGCAGAGGAGCTCGGCCCCATTCCCGAGCAGCCGGCTTCAAACCAGCACCCACAGCAGAAAGCTGCTGGAGGACAACCAAGTGGGCACAACCTGACCTGCTGTGTCACCTCATGTGCATAACTGGTTGGATTTTGGAGACTTGATCTCAGGCTGTGGTCGGAGAGGAGGAGCAGGGAGAGTGGCTGGTAGGGGCCTGGGGGAGCAAAGAAGGAGGACTTCTGAGACTCTGATCTAGTTAAAGTTGTCCCTGCTTACTGCAGTGGGGGTTGAACTGGATGACCTTTAAAGGTCCCTTCTAACCCAACGCATTCTATCATTCTACGATTCTGCAGGAGGTGGAGTGGGGATGGAAAATAGTTATTCAGCAGATGAAATTTGTGGTGCTGATGTGAGAGTAAGGGAGGATGGGAAGAGGAGGTGATGGAGAAGAATGGCTAGAAAAAGGAATCCAGGAAGCACAGGGAAGAAAATCAATACATGGTGTAGTCTGTGTTTTGTAATTACTTGGTGAGCAAAAAGATGAGATGAGACAAAGCTGGCATATAATTGGGACAGCTCGACGGCACCCCCTCGTTGCTCAGGTTGTAACATACCTGCATTACTACACCAGGCTACATCCACGAGGATTCCTCTAGCTGTAGATACTATTTGAATTTTCAGTTAGGCTTTTCCTTGGAGAGAGGTAGCTTTTGTGTAGTAACGCCTGTACGTGCAGATGTTTCTTATCTTCTTGGAAAAGGAAGTAGGAGAGTTATTTCAAGGCAGACAGGATACCCTTATCTGGTGCTCTCCTTTTTTCAATTATTGCAAGATGTGCAACTTGTCACAAAAGAGGAAAGGCTTATTTCCAGGAAAAGTAACAGTTGAAAGTGTCAATGAGTATGTTATTGGGGGAAAAAAAACCTGAAACAACCTCATAGAGTAGCTTGTATCTTGTATTTTCATAGCAAGAGACGAGGCATGTGTATGTTCTGGCTGCAAGATTACTCAGAAGAGAACAGCTAGTGCGAGCCCCCAGCTACCTCTGGCACTTGTTTAAAAGGGGATGAATTAGTCTCCAAAATGCTTGGGTCATTCCACTAAGTGTGGCAGGAACTTGGATTACTGGTTAATTTGCCAAATTAGCTAAGATCAGAGGAGATGAATCCCATCACTCCCCTGCAACTTTTCTTGCTGCTGGAGGTGCCCGGTGCAGAGGAGCCGTTCAGGGGAGGTGTGGGCTGCGTGGCAGAGCCATGTGCCATCTCCGAGTAGGAGCAAATACTGACACTCGTGCGCCGTTTGATTGCGGCACAGATGGAGTCAAAATAGCATTTCAGAACAAGTTCTCCACAGTTGTTTATGGCTTGTAGCGGTTTCAGGAAACGCTGCAATATTAATGTTGCTGGGATTCTTTTATGGTGCCATTTCCGTCACTTCGGGAGCCCTTGTTCTGGTGTGTGAAGGCCTGCAGAGCACGTGTCTGATGCAGGGAGAGCACACAAACGTTTGTGCTAAGATGTACTTTTTGTTTTGTTTTTTAAAAAAAAGGCTCTGCTTTTCTCATGGCATTTTTGCTTTGTGGTCTGTCACTCTGTACTTCTTGCAGGGTTTAACTAGTAGAGTTTAATCAAAACCTTTGGTTAACACAGGTATTTTATTTTTTTTCTTTATGCAAGAAAAGTTTGAAAATTTCCAAGGTGTTGTTTTCCAATTAGTTGTTTTTACAGACTACAGCAGTTTGTTGACATGTTAGCAGCAAAGGCAAGCCTGCACAAAGTTGCGAAAACCCGATGATTAGAAGCCGATCCAAGAGGTTCATATACTTGCAGTGAATTCGGAATAGGAAATCTCTCCCTTTTTCGGATGCAGAAAACTCATCTTGTACAACTATGCACTGCCTTCCTGCAAGTTATTCTCAGTAGTAATACAATTATCAGCATGCACAGTGGTAGCAACAACTTTCCACCAGCATTCCTGTGAAGCTGTGAATCACACTTTTGTTGGGACGCCTCTTGATAAACTGCATGAACAATGGTAGTTAGAGATATTTATGATGAATTACATTATGAATGTGAACACAGTGTGAATTATAATATGAATTATCTTTGATTTGCAGAGTATGTTATGTCTGCTCAGCTAATGCTGCTCTTAGAGATGGGGTTACTGCTATATGTACAAAATGGTCTTGTCCAGTTATGTGTCTGGCCCTGTTAGACCTGCTTGTTAATCAAGCAGTCATAACAACTCCTCCCAGATAGATGAAGTAATATTCTTTTCAATTTGCCATTGGAGAAGCTAAATGTAATCAGAGGTGCAAACCAGTGATGCTGAATCCAGTATTTGAAGCCGGAAGCGGCTTCCTGCATAGGCAGACTTCTGAGCAAGTCTTTATCATTTCGTATGTGTTTTCCGTTTTTGTAACTGTGGTTTCTCAAATCACGGTTCATTGAAGTGGAATTCATCTAAAACCAAAGTTTAGGTGATAGTTGTAGGATAGGCCTGAAATTTTCTCATTTGCTCGTACCGAAGTGGCTATGTTGGAGAGCAGTCTCTGCTGCCTGTTGAGGCTGTGTGCTTGAGGGGGCATGCAGGAACTGGATGTTTCTTCTGAATTATTTTGAAACTTTGATAAGGACAGCATGAGTCTGAATAGATGGCATTGCTTTATAGCTTTCTTCTGTGAAATACTGATCAAAGCCCTAGCTTTAACTGTTCTAGGATGTACCTGCCTCTCTCTCCTTACCTCATAAGCTCCTAGAGAAGGATTAAATGATGTGATTATGGTGCTCAAGAGGCACAATATTTGGTTGGTGTGGGCAGTGAGTCTCCAGCTCATGTTTTTCATGGACTAGCTTGTTTCCGGGGTGTTTTTGTGCAGCTTGGAGGGAGACCGGGATGGGCTGCTGGGTCACTTGCAGAAGTGCTGGGGTGGGTAGCGGTGTGCAGAGGAGCAGCCCTGACCACAGAACGATCTTACAGACTTTTCCCTTGTGTTTTACCACCAGTCAGGAATTGGACATCTGCTACTGTGGCTGTGTTGCTTTTAGGCCCAGCCTAGGGGGGTCTGCAGTGCAGTGACAGCTTCTGCTTTCCTTTACGAAAGCCAGCTCTTGCATTGGGGTGTTCCTATAAAAGTGGCCATGGCCATACCTGGTGTTCAGCTAGTGGCCAGCCTTGGGATTGGCTTGGGCTGGCTCCTGTATGTGGGGAACCGGCTCCTCCTGCTGTGAGGCTGCCCGGAGTTAAACTGCGGAAGAACAGAGAGGAAGAGGGATGGGGAGCAGTGTGAAACATATTTGTTTTAGAGATGTCTAAGTTTTGATGAAAATTGGAATTGAACATTTGTATGCACTTAATTAAGGGGAAGGGGGGGAAAAAAGTACAGTTTTATTCTTGCTGGCGGAGCTTGTGATGATGCCGTCACGGACTCGCACGTTGCCAGAAGCGAACTCAAAACAGAAGGAGAGCATCCCCTGTGTGGTCCCCACGGGCAGCAGGCGAGCCCTGTGCCCGTTGCAGGGCTGGGTGCCACCACAGTCTCGAGGTGCAGCCGACCGCCTGCTTCTGCCCTTCTCTGCTGAGTCCTGGGGTCAGTCTGTCATATTCTCCTCTCTTCTCTTACTCCGCTGGCTACTGCTTGGTCCTTCCTCTCTTTCTCAAGGCAAAGGTTTTTGGTTTAGCGAGTGCTTTTGTTTGCGGGCTAGGAGTGAGGTATTGCTGCCTTGTCTGTGTACCTACCCAAAAGTCATCTCCAGGCAGCATGTTCTTCAACCCCCACTTACGTGGCAAAACTCTGAGTCATGTTGAACTATCTGTTCTTAATACCCTTTGATTAGGAAACGGCAACACCTTTGCTGCTCAGCACGAGGCTAGGTAGGCAGGCTGCATCCCAAAACGGCAATTCCCACCCCCCGGCACGGAACATGCTGTTTTCTTGCTTGTATTATTTGCACTTCACAAATATTTCTCCTGCTTGACAACATGCAAAACAATGCTGTTTTGTTTTCATGCTTTCTTTTCTTTTGGTCAAATGTTTGTGCTTAAGACTTGATTAGTTAAAGCACCCGGGGAAAATTAACTCAAGTAGAGCCTGCCTTTTTCAATGGCAAAACAAAACATGAGGTGGTTTGAGTGGAATCAGTGTTTATCTTGCTCACAAATGAAGGCTCAGATAATACTCTGCACATGGTTATTGTTTTCTTTCCTTTTAGTGCTTTTTTGGGTGCATCAAATGCCGTAATAGGCAGCAGGCATCATCAAAAGCTAGCCTGACAAACAGCCTGAAACACTGCTTTCAGCAACATTTGCTTGTTCTTAATGACTTTTTAGTAGATCAGTTGAGCAATTTCAGCAGTGAGTTTCCAGCAGATTGCGGATTGCCCTTAGACACCCGTTGTATGTGTTTAAGAACCATCTTTCCTCTGCTTCTCACCTGGTGGCTGGAAACGTGTTTTGCCTCTGGTTAGCTCTGCAATCTGGCTTTTAAAAAGAAGACATCTGACACTGGTAACGTTACCTCTGTTATCATTGCTATTCATTAACTTTCAATAGCGCTAGTTGTTCTCTTACAGCATTTTGTGATGGGTAACATTACCCATCAGCCCAAACTCCCTTAGAGCACCGTGCCCCCATTCCTTCCCTCCCGAGGGCATCAGCAGGAGGGGAACCAAATCCTCTCCAAGGGGTCCCTGCAGGGTTGGCATGAGGGTTTTTTTTTTTCCTTGCAAAGACCGTGATGGGGCTTCAAAGCAAAGGCCGTGTAGCCTTGTGCCTGCGTGCTCCCCTTCAGGCTTCCTGGGCTTTCCTCAGCCCACCAGGACAGCCCCCCAGCTCCTGGGTGATCAGGGGAGGAAAATGGTAGCGTGCATCGTTTAAAATAACAAAACAAGGATTGCAGTGGGGCAAATCAGTCTGGAAACTGTCCTGGCTCTTAATGTGTTCCTAGGTCTCTGTTGCCTGCAAAAATGTATGTTGTTCTATTCTCTCCAATTTTTTCTTTTCTAAGTCCGGGCTGCTTTTTTGTCCAACCGATTTATTTCAATCTGTGGGAAAACTGAGATCTCCAGCTTTTTTTGTCCACTTAAGGGATTTAGCAAAACAGGGATTTTGGTGACACCGGTCGTGAAAGTATGGAACAAAACTGCATTTACCTGACAAATACCTGCAGAGGTCTGTGGGGTTCGGTCCCTGTTGCAGGCCTAGACAGCCATGTCGTCCTGAATTATTTATGAACACCCCCAGGACAGAGGTTTGACCAGAGGGACTGCAGAGGCTGCTGCCCCGGGACCCTGCCAGCATCCGGGGCGGTGTCTGGCAGCGCTGGCAGGTCGCGGGGTGATGGATCCGTGCCCTCCGCCACCACGGTCGTGGGGCTTCGCTCCCAGGATGAACCCTGAGAAAAAGGGCAAACCACCCGGGGCCAGTCAGGTCAGCCCCTGAAAAACTCGGGAGGCGGGCTGGGCTGTAAAATCTAGTTAATAAATGCCATGTTTTACTGGCAGAACAGTGCGTGACACCTTTAAAAATCTTGATTTGCCATCCCAATTGTATTACAAGTCAGCATCCCCTTTTTAGCTTTCATTCTGCTCTCTTTCATCCTCAGATTGTTCCTGCAAATGAAGAGGAAATAATTCTGACAATCATTTATCGAAGGTAGCTAATAAAACAATGGAAGGATGTAGGCTGAGGCATAAATGGGATATTGTGACAGATGTAGATGATTATTAACCAGCTGATGTTTCCGCAAAGGATTCTAATCATAAACACAGCATGGAGTGAATCTGGGTGTATTAATAGCAAAGGTTTTATGGAAAATCTGAGTGTGGGCTTTTTCTTTAACATCCCATTTCCTGCTTTAATTGATAGAGTGTGAAGCTTTCATACAAATAATTTGGAAAAGATTATTTTGCGTCTCTGACATTAAGTACATGGTACAGGCCAGGAACAACATGTTGTGGAAGGATTTCTTGAAAAGGACTCCTACAGTGATACTTTTTTAGAGATGTGACTAGTGACAAATGCTAAACTCGGTGATATAATAAAAGCCAAGTGGCTGTGGTAGAGGAGTATCTATTTGTGTCCATGCAACCTATGTTTTAATGTGACTTTGCAAGAAAGAGGAAGATATTATCAGAGAGAGATCGTTATGCTTTGAAACTTGTGGGCTACGTTTCCAATTTTTCCCTGGCTTTCTGTCAAATGTCCTCTTATTTAGTTTTAGTCTCATATTGTCCTGTGTGATGTTTTGGGAAATATAATGCTAGGTTTGCATTGTAATCACTGGGTTAGAATTGAAATAGTTTAAACGTGCACCTTTCTTTCTGAGGCTCAGCTATGACTTTGGCCTGTCACTCTCCTCTGAATTTCTGAGGGGCGACTAAAAAGGTTAAACAGAAATTACCCAAATAGAGAGATGAAAGCTCGATTTAACATCTTATACCATGTCTCTGCAAATATTGAGTCCTGGTACCATTTGCAAGCATAAACAGTTTTTTTGCCCTATAGCTGGTATTTCTGATGCGTAGAGTGGTTGGTTGCGGGGGGTTAAAATGGGGTAGAAAATGTTAAGGAAGAGAACTATCATTATACTTCTGTAATACCATTAAAGAGACAATATGAGTGCCAATGGATGTCTTGTTTTAATAATAATTTGCATTCTGACTATCAGCCAATATGTTTCAGACAATTCGTGACTGGAAGGACCCCATCTTAAAATTTGGCAATATGGGAAAATAGCATAAGTTAATGAAAAGACATGGACAGGAACAAGTTTCTCCACCAGTCACCCCACCCCCCACTCCAGAAACATGGTATAAAGTATAAAGCCAAAGGGGACCAGCAGTATTGAACTTGCAGCAGTTCCTCTGGCTGCAGCATCCACAGGAGCACTGATGGGTCTGCAGCAAAGCAGGGCTTTCTTTCACAGCACTGGCTGCACATGGTCTCTCCTAGCTCCAGATCTTGTTTTCTGGTGGCTAATTAAAAGAAACTTTATTATTCTTGATCTTAATTGTTCACTTTTTTATTTTTTATTTTTTTTCCCCCTCAAAGCTGCTGCTCTGCTAAAGAAATGTGCTTAAATTAAGCAGTGTGTGCCAAATGAAATCATTCAATTATTGGTGCTTTTCAGTCTTTCCTTTGAATAAACAGAGGCTTCCTGACGGCAGGGCAGTTCCTCAGGAATTCCTTTATGGTGAATTAGACAGGGCAGTGATGAATAACTGAGGGCAAAGGACACCCTGAGCAGCGAACCAAATTGATTATCTAAGTCCTCAGATAACTTTAGGGCAATTTTGGATGGGTCCCTGGTATCCTCTAAGGCATAGGTGGAGACTAATCTCACCCCAGTGGCCAGCGCTTGTTAATGTCTTCTGCCACGTTATCTGCTGTGCTTGCATGCAGCTTTGGAGGGGCTAGAGCTGTGTAATGAGTTAAGGGTTTGCAAGAAAGACCAGGAGCTGGCATCTCTGTACAGTCACATTCATGGACCCCTGCAGGTGCACGTGGGGTGGTGGTGACAGGACCTTAGTGTGGCACCAGGTAGCCCCCTGTGTCACTGGCTGTCTGCCCCCTTCCAGCTTGTTCACCTTGGTGGCCTTCCCTCTTGGCATGTCTGAGAGGGCTCCAGCAGGCATGGGCTTTGCCACACATCCATTCCCTATCCTGGCACTCAAGGGGTCCAGGACCTGCAGGGTCCAGCCTGCCTGTGTCCCTGCTTGCTCCCGCACCCCAGCGCAGAGCCAGGCGCCTACCAGGGGAACACAGCAACATGATTTCACCATCCTGCCGTGCTTTGGGGAGAGGATAAAACATCTGTCAAGAAGCCTAGAAAGACCCTTTACCAATATTTTCTGTCTACAGCTAACCTGCCCTATCTTGTTACAGGAGAGAACAAAACGTCATGGCATAGTCTGAGTTTAAGTGCACTTGATTTAGTAGCAGCCTACTGTGATCCCCACCACCTTGAGAGATTTTTCATTCCCAGCAGTCCTTTCTTTCATTTTTTTTTTTCTTTAACTTATGAGTTAAAGCTACGGAGGCTATCACCATAAGAGCAGAGGATCAAGCCAGTCTGTAGGAGTGTGGAGCGTGATCCCCCCTAAACTAATGTGCTGTCTGATCACTATCTAGAAAGGTGAATCAAAGGTTGTTTATTACACTTTTTTTTTCCCTCCATTGTCCTTTAATCTCCTGTGAATGATCCTCTCAATATTCATTGAAAATATGCTCCATTGTTACCCATCTGGTTAGGTTTGAAGAGGCCCTGGATTTAATATTGAGTGCTGCTCTGCTCCCTGGTGAAGACGTTGGAGACGTGATAAAAGATAGAGTGAGGAAAGGGGATGTGGGACTTGGGATGAGAGCAGAGGGAGTGGTGATTTTGGCTGTTCACCTTTGCACTGCCAGCTCACTGTGCTGGTAAGAAGCTATTTCAACACTGTCTGTTTTTTTTCAGAGTTAGATTGATGATGAAATATGCTGCTTCTTATGGAAATTGTACAGACTTATTGTGAAACAGGCATCAAAGTGGATTTAGGAGCATCCCATCCCCACTGTTGCTTTCCAAAGAGGGTGGACCCTAATGGATCATTTTTTGCACCTGTGCAGCCCCTAGGCACTTGTTCCTCACCTTTTCCCTGAAAGAAGAATCTTCAAAGGATGCCAAGTTTTGAGGGTAACTTTAGCTCACAGGCTTTAATCAAACCTGCACCTCAGGTGCCCATATAACACAGAAATTCAGTGCCTGCTGGGGAATCATTTGGATCTTTGATTTTTTAAATTTTTAAAAATAATTTATATTTTAAGTGGAGTGTTCTAAGGGGAAATAGAAGAAGCAGATAGAAGGTGCATGGGACAGCAATTAAAGTTTCCTGCACTCACTGGTGGCAGATTGCCATGCACAGTTTAGATTTACTCTTCACTTCCATCTTCTTTCAAGCAGTTTCTGCTTCCAGTGACAACATGGAAATATGTTAGCAAACAACATGCTAGCAAACTCCTGAGAGAGTAACCTTTTTCTTGGAAGAAAGAGGAAGGGGAAGCATTGCAGGAAGCTATATTTAATTATCTTGGATGTACAGAACGGAAGTGAGTTCTGACACTGGCCTCTCTCCGCTTCTGGGATTAAGTTCTCATGCTCTGTGAAATGTTGTCTCAGGTGATATATCTCCCTCCAGTAAATATTTAACTAGCTGCATCTTCATCGGAATTAAACAAGGAACTACCCTGCTATAGATGCCATGTACTTGTCTTGGGATTTGTGCTTTTTATTCATTCAAATTGAGCAAAATGGTAGATGATGTGTGGAGAGACAAGGGAAGGGAAAGACTGGGTGGGAAACAAAGTTCATAGACTGTCGAGATCCATTTTTTTTTTCTTGTCATGACCTTATGCAGAAAGTCAGTCTGATGTAGATTCACAGGTTGTCTGGTACAGAGGTCACACATGGAAGAGTTTGTCACATGCTAAATTTTGTGTTCGGTTTCTTTGCTTCTTAGTGTTATTTGTTGGAGAAGCTTGTAGGAGCATGGGAAGCTTGGCTGGGCTCTGGCCAAGGAATTGCAGCTGGTTGCCTAATTATAAAAAGGGAAAATGATATACAGGCCTGCGGGGATCTGTCAGACACAGATTTATTAGGCAGGATTGAGAGGGACTTAAAGCTATCGCCTCCTCTCAGTCTCCCCCTCCCCACACAGTGCACGTGCACTAAGTTTCATGATACTTTTGCAGCTATGTGAAAGTCATCATCTGGAGCACCCTTATCATCTCCCTTCTCCCTGGTTCCTGCCCAGTTTGCATTTCCTCCAAGTTCCAGTTAATGGTGGCATAATGCAGGAAATAACAGGTAAACTAATTTTCAGAATAAGAGATTCTGCAGTTTGGGAGTGCTAAGTGGTAGTCCAGTCACCTTTGCTGCTCCTGTGCCTCCTCAGACATCAGTAAGGAAAAACACATCAAGATTGTCACCGACAAAAACAAGACTAGAACCCATCTGTGCTAGCCACAGGAGCACCAGCTAGTAGGAGTAGTTAAAAAGAAGAAAATAGAAAAAAAAGTGTGTCAAAAGTGTAATTTGTTGATTTATACTGGTTTCTGCAAAACTTGGATCCCCAACCAAGTTTTTGGACAAGTGCTTGGGGAGGAGGAGAGAGAGGGACTAGGACATAGTGGGAGTCTATGCGCTCTTCTCTTGAAGGACTTGCATGTAACTTCCCTCACAATTTTTGATTATGGGGAAAAAGAAAGGCGGAGGACCTTATGAGGAAAATGGGCAAAAATATGCTTGTCATTCGTTTGTACAGTTCCAGACTTCGGCTAATGTCCCTTGTACTTCTCGCTGCCTTTGCCCTTCCCATATAGCCCAGCCCTCCTGCAGGGACTGCGGGTAGAGGTGTGCAGCAAGGGCAGAAGTTTTGTACCATATATCTAACGCTCCTGCGGCTCTGCGGACACAGTTTGTCCCATGCTATTCTGAAGAATATTCATAGCTGGGAGAGAAATCCTGGCTCTGCAGTAAGCGTCCTCGTGCTAATTTTGATCTAGCTGGGATTTCACCTTTAGGAATGTGAAAGAAATTTCATCAGAAAAGAAGTGCTTTTTAAAGAGAGTAAGCATGAGTTAAGCCTCAGTAGGATAAAGATATGTTAAAAGTTAAACTTGTGCTTAAAATGCTTTTCTGAGGTTTTTCATAAATGGAAACTCTGAGCGCTCCAGTTGTGTACTCTGGCTGCAGTATTCTGGAGTGTATGCGCCACCCTAACATATGTTTTTCAAAGCCGGGGGAACTATTGCATATTATGTCATTCTTCATTTCATGACACTGTTGATGCAAACCAGGACAGGAAGCTGGCTGGGATCACGATATATCACTTCTATTTTTTTTTTTGGGTCTCTTCTCCTTGCTCTCTGGAAGGAAAAAAGGCATTAAAGCGAAAAAGAAAGGACAGACTTTGAAATTTAAGTGGATAAATGCTTCCCTTCTGAGAGAATCTGTGCAGGTTTTCTCTAGTCTTCCTTACAATGTAACTCTTGATGGAAAAAAAATATTAAAACTAGTGTTAAAAATTATTTTATAGCTACTGTTTCCTTTTTAACCTTGCTGCTTGACTGTGATTACGGGAGAAGCTGATCAAGAGATCTCAAGACTTGCAGCTTCCTGGGATTGTCTGTCATAGGGATGAAGAGCAAAAGAATAGCTTTCTGTTGTGAAGTGTGTGCCAGTATACTCTAAAGTGTCCTTAAAAGACTTTTCTTTGGACATAATCAAGTGAATTCAAGGACCCAGGAGGCCAGACCAACAAACAGATATCAGTCTTTAAGCTAGTTTTTAAAAAATGAAAGTCAGCAGTTGATCTCGGTAACATTTCCTGTGTAAAATACTGGCATGCCTTTTGGTGCTCATTTGTTATCCGGGTTGTTTACGTTAGGAAGCAGAGTGACCTAAGGAATTAAGCATTTCTTTGAGGAAGCAGTGTTCCTTTACGGTGAATATATAAAGTCTCCCCTTCAGCAAGCAGCTGGAATCCAGCAGTGGGAGGCAGTAGGATTGATCTTCTGCTTTTCCTTAACTTCCCAGTCCTCTTTTCAACTATCACTTTTCTGAGACAGTGCTGTCTTGATTTATCTTAGGGCCAGGAAAAAACCGTTTCCCTTTATGACCTTGAATTTCTTCAGCCTCCTCCATCCACTGGTTTGATGTTTCGGGATGAATGTGCTCGTCTTCCCAGCAAATGCAGTGTCTGGACACTGACTGGCCTTGCTTACAGTCTCTATTTGCAGTCCTTGTGGCTCAAATGCTTTGCTCCAGATGCTGTAAAAGGAGTAAGGGAAGCTATCATGTTCAGCAATTTTGGTTAATTTTTACTTGGAATAATATTTTTATTTCTTTAGGCTCTGGCGGGATCACTGTCATGTAAATGCTAGTGTATATGCTTCACTCTAAGTGAAATTGGTGCCTAGGGTATCAGGATGGAACCCTTTAATGGTCTTTTCTCTGCTGCTGAGGTATCTCATCTGTAGTTGAGTAGTTGGCTGCATACTGAAAATGTTTGTTTTCATCTGGAAAGTGACTCATGCCCAGTTAAATTGCAAGTAGCGGCGCCACGAATTCATCACTTCCCCTGCTGTATGAATGGGCATAAAGAGACTGTACCCAGCCCTTGGGGCTTGCGTGGGACCTCTCCTCCTCTTAATGGGGTTTATTCTGTTCCAGAAAAATGACAACAGTAAGCATTATTAGTCTTTTCAGGTGGATAGAAAATGCCTCAAAGTTAAGTGCTACTGCATCTAACTGCCATCTGAGGGGAACAGCCTTGGAAAAAGGAGGATTTGGGGGTTGCCACCTCATGCAGTGCCTGTGCGAAGAGGCCCCTGACAAAGTGTAGCTACTGTATGAGCGTGAAAGCAGTAAATGGCATTTCATCTGATTCTTACTATGCAATCGCACTACCTTCATGTGTGGCCTGGGGAGGGAAGTGGGAAGGGAAGGCAGAGCGAATGAACCCGCTTACCTCCCTAGTGGTAAACCAGAGTTTTAAATGTGCACTGATTTGGGGTAGGAGAAAGCCAGGCCAGCATCTGACCTCTCTGACTGCAGGCTTTTGCCATGTTCAAATCTTATATCTGTGTGGAAACTGGCCTTCATCGGCATTGGAGGATTTGGAGTGACTTGTGCTGCCATGCTAAGGGTCACCTACGTATGGCAGTAGTGAGTGTGTTAAATTTATTTTGTGCTGGGTAGCTGTCTTCCTAAAGCTGGGCTGGTTCTCCTTGGCTATTTACCATGAAAAATTTAGTTTAGCAGCTGAGAAGCTGTCATCATACTTATCATCTTCTGTATCAGTAAGTCACATAACACCAAATCATTCTTATTTAAACATTTGTATGATTGTACCTGATTTTAGCAAATTCTTAATTTGGCACTTTCATGTGTACGTTTAAACATGACTTTTTCATGGCTTGTTAACCTGTTAATTGTATCAAGTTCTACATTTTGGAATTTTAAGTTATATTTTAAAAGGGCAAACAATGTATTTATTTTAGTTTGTTGACCAGAACATCTTAAATGTGTTGGCTACAAGAGGAGAATACAGAAAGGTTATCGAAATACACGGTTATAAGGGGGAAGAAGCTAGAAATCAGCAGACACCTAATGTTCCCATACCTCTGTGCATAGACACTGGAGATGTCCTGGCCTCTCCTCCTTATGAAAAGAGCAAATGATGGTAAGTATTGAGACAGCTAAATGATACCTGGAAGCCATGTGATGCTGGCAAAAGAGGAATTTATTGCTGAAGGAAAGGAACGAGTAGGACAGTAATGAGTATTTGAGGACAGAGTTGAGGGAAAAATTTTAAATTTGCCAGGTGGAAGTTGTTTTTTAAAGTAAGTTAAAAGGAGAGACCCTAAGATAGATGGGCTGAACACCAGTGGGTTTGTGGTTTGTTTTTTTTTTAAAACCTAATCTTGGCAAAATCAATCGTCCTAAGTGCTCTAGACCCCCCCTCACGCTCTACAGATGTTCAGTGAAAACTTTATGAACATTTGAACACTGAGCAATCAGTGAAGTTCGTTCAGGTCTTGACAATAGTTTTATGGGCTGATTAATGACCTGTGTTACTGTAGGTATAGGTTTCCTCTTCTATCTGCTGGTGGTATAACTAAAACTTCCATAGATGTGGCTTTTGCCAAAAAACCCCAACCCTAAACAACCCCAAAACCTAGGGATGTGCTCTCTTAAGGCACAGCTTCAGATGAGAAAGCAAAATGGAGAACTTCCCTCCCAAAAGCTGTGGAAAGAAAAATAGGTATGTTATATACTCTATAGAGTAATGACTTGTAACTCTTAAGAACTACTTATTTTGAACTCTTAAAGCAGTGAAAAACAGAGTAGATGCCACCTATTGAACCATCAGAGGAAGGAGAGCCATGCTAGTTATTTTAACTCTTGGTTAAGCAAATAGGATTAGCTATAGTGGATTAAAATGATCAGGTCTGAATTTTACTTTAATATAAGTAGGAGTCCAGACCATATGTCTTTGGGAAACTCCATCTGGTTTCAGGCATTTTTAGTGGGAAAATGAGACAATTTTGATGCTTTTGTCATCTGTTATGGGTTTTTTGGGGGCAAGGGGGGAGTTGCCACAGTTTCAATTTGTTCAGTTCATGAAGTTCCTGCTGGATTAATATTCTGTAAGTGAAATGTTCTGGGTTTGTTTTCCCATTCGTCAGCTTGCGCTGCTTTTTCTACAGGGGTAGAGGCAGCTTGAAAACTAAATGCTCTAGCAAAAGTAAAAAAAAAAAAAAAAGAGACCTTGAAGCCTATCATTTCACATAGCCTTCATTGTCTTAAAAAAATCTGGCATGACCATTTTTTTAGAAGGAAATAGATTCCCCTCTTGCCACCTACTGTTCCCTAACTGACTGACTTAAGTCACGCAAGTGTTCTACGTGCTCTTGAAATGCAGGTTTCTCTGTTCCCCTGTGTTCCAGGGGGCTCCAGGTTCAGCCTTCAGGTAATGCTACAGAGGAAGCAGAGAAAGAGACGAAACTATACGAAACAGATGAATTAAACACAGTGAAACAGCCTGGTTGTCCTTTTCTCCAGCATTTCTTCCTTTGCTTTGGGATAATCACAGTGATTTCATCTGGAGTTATTCCTGATGTAAAGATGCCGGTCAGGCATCGTTATGGTGGTCTTTGTCTGTCATGCAGGTGGACTTGTAGGTGTTAACAACTAAATTGTTTTAAAACACGACAGAAGTGTCTTTTTAAATTATTATTTTAAAGAAAAAGCTAGTATCCATTTAAAATAAAAATCTTACGTATGGCCTCATGGTTTAGCATCAGCCAAACGTGAATCCGTGAGGTTTTGCATTTAGTTTTGCTGAGAAGGGATTAATCTTTTTGCTGTCTTAGCCCTCAGTTCTGCTATTGACCTGGAGCCTGCGAGATAGTTACTGTTTCATCTGTCACCTCATTTGGATCCTAAATGGCTACATCAGCTCATAGAGTACAAAATAAGGATGGAAAAGAGTAAATAATACTGAGCAAGACTTGTATTATAAAGGAAAGTGAAAGGAACTGGTGCTGCTAGTCCCTAGGGGAGTAGAGAGGAAAAAGCAGTACAATGGCTGAGCAGTAAGTACAAGCCAAGCACAGGAAGGAGGCTGCTGTTTATGGGCTTCCTAGGAATACCTACAGAAAGCTTGGTGTAGTATGAGAAATGCAATAATACAGAAAGAAAGGAGACAGCGATAGTTATAAATTTGTGCATAGCAGAAGAGCCACACAATGCTTTTCTCCAGGGAAGTTCTGTTTCCTCGTTAGTAAATGGTACTTTTGGGGTTGACAGAAATTCTGTTTCCCAAATCAACAACGTGGTATGGTTTTCTTAGGCCATACTGCACACTTGCCAGAAATGCCATTCTCTGAGTCTGTTCTCTGAACCTCAGGCATTTATTTAACCCAACTTCCAGTATTTTGAAAAGGCTGATCTTCCACCCCGGTCATATTTGAGACAAGGTTGATTATAACTGTTTCTTATTTTCTCAACCAACAAGAATAGATGGCAGAAGGCAAGACCAGACCTGCTATTTCCACTCTGTTCTTGCACAAAAATGATTTAAACAGGGAGAATCTCTCCAGAACCTTCTGTCTCATACATTCATTTATGCTGGTGCACAAAGCAGGAGGAAAGTGCTACGTACTGTGAGGGGTCAAATTTGATGCCCTGACTTCAATTGCAGAGTAAGAGACAGTCTTCTGTAGAGACTACTTTGAAGGATGTTGTTCAGGGGAATGAAGGGTTGATTTGTAATCCTGTCTTTAGGAAATGCACATGCATCCATTTGTGTTTATTCATAACTTCTTATATTTAAGAGTCAGTGAGGAAAAGACATTTTGCTTGTTATACCAAATAATGTGCTACATGCAGATAGGGAAACTGCTTCCTTTCACAATCCCTAATGAGCGGGTGTCCACCACAGAAACCTGTGGAAAGCAGGCATGAAAAAGGGCACCAAGTATCAGTAAGCCAGTGAGCTACATGTGCTAGCTTGGGTTTGTAGTGACGCTGGGCTGCTCTCCTTGGCAGCCCAGCTGTTGGCGAGAAAGCTGCAGTCAGACTCCTGTGGAGGGGCTGGCCGGCACCTCCATTTTCCTATCATCCTGTGGCTAGCAAATGCTGATAAGCGTTTGGCTTAAGGGCTTCTGATCTGCTGCTGCCAGAAAGTGTGAAGATGTGTTTCCGTTCCTGCTCTTGACTAACCATCCCAGAAACCCTGGCAGACGTTTGCGTGGAGATTTGACAAATTTCTGGTCCTCTGCCTTCTCTTGCATGTTTTTCTGTCAGTACTTCCGAATCCTACTGCTACTGCAGTAACAGTTTTCTTAAGCGATAGTAGCAAAAAAACCCCAACCTAACACCCGATCACTCCTCCTGCTCTTCTGTCCCTAAACACTGTTGAGGCCACACCTGGAGTACTGTGTCCTCTTCTGGGCTCCTCGGTACAGAAGAGAGATAGATGCACTGGACAGAGTCCAGTGAAGGGCCACAAGGGTGATGAAGGAACAGGAACACCTCTTCTGTGATGAAAGGCAGAAGGAGCTGTGACGGTTTGGCCTGGAGAAGGCTTAGGGGGATCTTATCAATGTGTATAAATACCTGAAAGGAGGGTGCAAAGAAACAGGCTCTTTTCAGTGGTGCCCAGTGACAGGACCAGAGGCAATGGACACAAACCAAAACACAGGAGGTTCCCTCTGAACATCAGGAAACATTTTTTTGCTCTGAGGGTGACCGAGCACTGGCACAGGTAGTTATCAACCTTAGTTGACCCCGGAGGTTGTGGAATTTCCATCCTTGGAGATATTTAAAACCCATCTGGACACAGTCCTGGGCAACTGGCTCTAGGTGGCTCCGCGTGAGCAGGGGGGTTGGAGCAGGTGACCTCCACAGGTCCCTTCCAACCTCAGCCATTCTGTGATTCTGTGAAACCTGGCATGACCCTTGGTTAGTTGACCATTGTCATTTACTAGTAATGGAGTTGCGCATAGTTTAAATCATTTATTTCCATGTACCTTGACAAAGTAACAAAGAACAAGCTCAAAAATGTTTGCAGTTTCTGCAAGGGTCCCTCTTGAGTTTCCACTTTGGGTTCATGTAGAGGTGTTAGCTTGGTACACCAGCTTGGCACAACAGCTACAAACTGTGTAACTGGGGTTAATCTGGTTTATTAAAAGCAACATACTGTTGCCACACTATTGCTGTAATTTCACTCAGTTTTCAGATGCTGGTGGGCCTAACAGCTGTCCCCTCTGAAGAGGACTTGCTGCCTGTTAGGGATGTTGAGCACTGACAGTTTATCTTAACCTTGCAAATACAGACCACCGCACTGAAAATGTGGTCCTGTGTGTGTGTTTGTGCATCTCTTCCTGTATCAGTTTCATAGTTATCAACCTTAGCAATTTGTTGTTGAAAACTGGTAAGTCACCAGGACGTGTTGCAGATTTTTACACAGACTTTTTTCCAAAATTTCACATTTCAAGAAAAGCATTGTATTAAACACATGATTTTTGCAAAGTTTCAAGCATCTCTAGTTACTAAAGTAGCAATTTGTCCAAATTAAAATATTAGATTGGAACCACACTGAAAATGTAGAGCTGAAATGCAAATGATACCGTACATTTGATTTATTCCAGACACAATTAAGTGAAGCTTTGAGATCCAGACATTCCTAGTTTGTGAATGTTGTTCAAAATCTAGGTCCAGACATGAATCTTGCATTGGAAGGTTGACCAATTTATATATCACTGGGGGATAGTTAACAAGGATTGATTGGACCTGGAAAGTAATGACTGCCTAATATTTCTGATGAATGGAGAGGAGTTAAGGATTTCCAGGGGATGGCCCTGAGGTCATCTTGCATTTCACAAATACAGCCTGAAAGAAGAGGTTGCAGACTGTCTCATACATTGCAAAACTAGTGCCAGCGCTGATAAATTCAGTATGTAGCAAGTGTGTTAGGTGGGCAAAGCATTCTTTTTCTGCATTTAGCACAGTTGAACAAGGTAATAGTTTGCTCTATGTAAAAGTAATCTTTTCTTGATTTTATTTATATTTTTTCTACTTTAGTATCTGAAATTTGCAGAGAAATAAAGATGTAATAACCTGAATTTAAGCCGAGACAAGGGATATGTTTTGATATGTTGGCTCAGTGTACCTTGCCAGCCCAGCATAAAGTCAAGAATACAGTACCTAGTTAGGCATATTTTTAAGGACCATACTGAAATGAAAAGCAGATCTGTGTGACTTCATCCTCTGGGTACTTTCACTGCTTTCAGCCTGATCCAAAGTCCACAGAAGTCAGTGGGAGCCTTTCTATTATCTGTGGTTGACTTCGATTGGTCTCTATCTTAGTAATGCCATTATGTCAGCAATAATATTTCAGGAAGCTGAAAGGCAGCTTGATAAGGTGGGAGAGAGCAGGCAGGACTCCGAAATCACTGCTTCAGAGGAGACTGTTCACGTAAGTCTGAGTATTGTTTAGAAAGAGCAGAGCACTTTGGAAAAACAGATCTGCTTCTGCAAATTGCTTAGGGATACTGAAGTCAAAGAGCATCCAAACATTGCTTTGTGGGTTGCTTATACTGCAAATAGAGTTAATGTTTCATTATATATGGAAAAATGCTATAGAATTCCCCTCTGGGCCTCATGGAAAAAGTGAACCAACAGGAACGTTAATTGTAACCCTTTTCTCAGATGCCAGGAAAGAGTCCTTGAGGCTGCCATACCCTAACAAGATATCCTGTTGAGGTCAAGAACATTTTCTTTTTTTCCTCCCTGATCTGAGCTCTCTACCTCAGGCAAGGAGAAAGGAACTCAAATTAGTTGAGAGAAAATAGGAAACAGAAAATGCTGATGCTCCACTTGTTAATTCACCTTAAACGCTGGGACAGGCTTGGAGGGGAAAGCCTTGTGTCTTTCCTGCAGGCTTCATGGTTGCAGTGAGGAGCCCCGTGCCTCTGTGCCTGGGAGATGGAGGGAAGCAGGGTGATGGTGCCCGGCCAGCTCTGCGCTGCGGGGAGAGCAGCACACGGGAGGGGGTGCAAGCGGGGCTGGGCACACAGAATTTCACAATGACTCAGACATTGTGAGCTTCTGCATGTTGGGGTATTAAGGATTACATCCTTAAGTGGTTTATCTTTGAAGGCAGTAAGTATGGGCAAAGAGGACCTCGGAAACCCCTGGTCCCTGATTCCCTTTTGTCCCTGAGCTGGGAACTAAAGGCTGGCTCTGCTGTCCTCCCTGCTGCTCAGACTGGAAGTGGGAAAGGATGCCCTGTACATAGCAAGGGGAAGAGGAAATCCCTGGCCACATGACTTTGTGCAGATGGTCTCAGGCTTCTCGCATAATCCCATGCTTTTGTTTCTCGGGAGGGTCCCCACCTCTCCCTTGCCTGAGTGTAAGCATGTGTAGGAGGCTCAGTGGGGGGAATCTTGCTGATTTAATTATTCCTTACATGTTGTTTGCCTATGTATGGGACAATTGAGCCCGTAATAATCAATCTTGCATGCTCTCAAACAGGAAAATGCTACATATGATCTAAGCTGCATGCTGAAATGTGGTTATTGGAAATGAATTTTATGGCTGAATAGGCCGGCATCATGTTGTCTCTTTGCTTTTTTGGGCTTTTAGTTATTTATTCACAATGTCTTGCTGGCAAAATATTTTATGTCTTTCCATTTAACTCGCTGACTTAATCTTCTGCTTCTGGAAATGTTTATATGCAGATGACAAAATATAGATTTTCTATGTAAACTAGTGGTTTACTTTTTGTTAATGTTAATTGAAAGTCTTATCTCTGTAGCATCTTTTTAAAGAATGCGAAAGGAATTTCCCGAAATCCTGTTATATGCATTAAGGTAATTTATTTTTGCTCTTTCTTGTCCACATTGTGGTTGCTTAAGAGCAGAAGGAATAATATTAATTTTGAAGTTTTCTCATTCCATCAAACTGGGAATTCCCTATAGCTGTGGTGTTCCATATGGTAATCTACTAAATATTTACATGTCTTCCTTTGTAGCCTTTGAATGCATTTGTAAATCTCTTTCTTTCTCACACATGGTCTGTGTTTTGGTAATAGAGGTCTATTGCAGGCATTTGTAATTAGTACACTAACGTTCCTTACAAAGTTTACATGAAGAACTCTGTTCAGGTGTTACAGTTTTGAAGGGATTCCAGATTTTAGAGGTCTCCTCGTGATGTGAGGAAAATAAGAGAGTCCTGTTGATTGTAAGACTGTTGTGGTTTTTCCCATGTTCAGGAAGGCTAGGAGTACATGAGATAATTACGGCCGCAGGACATATTTGATTACTGTTAAGAGAAGTGACTGAGAAATAATCCATCATATGTAAAACTGCTGTTATTCTGCTTCCTTAATAGTAGTGTTCTCCTTCATTTCTATACTTATTACATGTGGGAATATCTTTGGATGATCTGGCTCTTTAAGTATGAATGTAATTTGTCTGTAACCTCTAGTGCTGCTACATTAGTTTGTTTATACCTGTCATCTATCATATAGCAGATGAGAAGAAAAAATCAATAGCTATGTTGCCTCCCCCTCCCCATAACTTCCCATATGTTGAGATGCTTACTGTTGCTCCCTTAGCATCCAGGCTGGAAACGGCGTGTTTCAGCTTTCTCTTCAATGTAATTTATTTGTTTACTTTGGTAGGTGCAGTGCTTATCAGTGACATATGTCCTCTTTGTTTAGTGAGGTTTTAAAAAAAAAAAAATGTTGAGACTATATACCGCGGTGTGTATCCCTCCGGAAGCCGGCGCCCTCCGTCTTTCATTGTACAGAGGGGATAATAGAAGCCTCTTGCCTACTTAACTCATGTGATTAAAATGGGACACATTGTGATGTTCTCCTCAATTAGCATGATCGGCTCCCGGGGAGCACGGGAACCCTGGCTGTGGTGGTTTGCATTTTCCCCTTTAATGAGTAGAAAGAGTCTTTTGAGAATTGCTAAATAATTCAGACCATTAGGAACCTGTCAACTTAAACAATGCCCCCTCTGACCAGAAAAATGGTTGTGAGCAGTTGGACACCCTGGCAGATGTTGAACTTGTTCTCATTGTTTGCTCTGCTTCAGGCAAATAACTTTGCAGCCACTTACAGGATTTGTGCTTCCCTCCGTTCGGGCAGTGCGTGCGGGTGTAATCAACACATGTTAGCCAGACTTGTAGCTTTTATATCCCGGCATTTCTTTAAGCTAATTCAATGATATTGTAATAAGCTCCTAGTATTGCCATTTACCACTTTTAGTAGGTTTGCCAGCCAGCTATAATGAGAAACCACAATCAGGGCTTAAAAAAAAGAAGGCAAACAAACAAAAACCTTAAAAATTTGACTTTAATATTCCTTCTGTTGTGCTAATTCCTTATTTTGCATTTTGAAGTGCTTCTCTACAAACAGAAGGATTAGAGGTATTGTCAAGCAGAATTTGCTGTATACTACTCATATAAACCTAGGATCTGAAACTTCAGGGGAAACATTCTTGTCTTGAGACTTCCTAGAAAATCATATGCGTACGCAGGACTACTTTAGTTAAAATTCATTATGTAGCAAGATCTGTTTTATATGCCTTTTGGTGCATGCTATTGAAGCAAATGCCGATTTGACATAATTTTCGTAGAAAATTTGCCATACTTACCCTTCTGTCATGTTTATTTATATCTGCCGATTTTTCTAACTTAATTGACGAACCAATGATCAGTGTTATAATGAAAAATTATTTAATGCATTTGAAATAACCGTTGCGGTTAGAAAATAACCCCTTAAAGCTTCCCTGTCCCCCAGCAACTGTTTGCACTTCTGTCTTGAATGGGTGATAGCAAATAGTCAGTCTTGCACAAGCAATTAGCTGGTCTGTTGGATCAGTTAATGGAACAAGCTATGGTAGTAATGCAATGTGAAATAACATCTGTGCTTTATAAATATTTATGTTGTAAGATCTCCTAGTATATTCTTGCGACAAATGACTCCACCTTCAAATATTTTTACATGTTTAATAGACGTGCTTTTTTAATGGCATGTGCGAAGGCTTCAGTTCTCTCTTTTTTTTTTAACCTAATGCATTCAAAAAACCTTTCCACTCCTATTTTTGTCAGATTTCTCCAAGTTTTATATTTTTGTTCCTGCAAAGCAACAGTCCTAAATTGAGAGCATTTTTACACCTATGTGTTCTGGTAGAAGAATTTTTAATTATAGCTTAGAAGATACATTTACCTAGTTAACTACAATATGTTACTGCCCACTGTGTACTGAAAAAGTGGATTGCTGAAGTAGTGTGCTTGTGAGGAAAGATGCATCAGTGCTGCTCTAGTGATAGAGAGTAGCAAATACTGCTCAGAAGGGGTTCCCATCTTGATGTAGTGAATCAGTATTTCTCTTTCACTTTGTTTTTCAAAAATGAAGCTTTTGCTGTTAGTTCTGGATGAAAAAAAAAAAAAAGAAAATTAAAAAGTGTGAGCCTTTGAGTCTGTGGAGGGTGAGCCTCTGTATCAGAAGCTGTCGCCACTTCCGAGGGCCACCTTGGTCTCAGATGTTAACTCTTGTCAGGGCTTTGTTGGTCTCAGATGTTGCAACAGCAACCCTAGGAAAACACACCCCCCTTTTTATTGCTGAGCAGGACATCAGATGGTGTGGGATATCCCTTCAATCCTTTGGTGTCAGCTGTCCCAGCTGTGTCCCCTCCCAGCCTCTTGTCCACCCCAGCCTGCTGGCTGGTGGGGCAGAGTGAGAACCGGAGAAAGCCTTGGTGCTGTGCCAGCACTGTTCGGCAAAGCTAAAACGTTGGTGTGCTCTAACATTGTTTCGGTCACAAATCCAAAACATAGCCCCACGGGGGCTGCTATGAGGAAAATGAACTCTGTGCCAGCCCCAGCCAGAGCCAGCACAGGAGTCCTGATCGTTGCAGGATGGGTTGCTCCCATTGTGCTCGGTCATCTAAATTGAGGAGATAGCTTTGCTGCATAGTTCGTCGCTTCTTCTCTCCTAATTGATTTCCCATTTTTCAGTAATGCTGCTGCCACGTGCTGTGCCCTCACATGATCATGCTTTATCTTTCTTCATTTAATTATACTGAAATTATTAAGATGGTAACCAGAGGCGTTTTGATTCCCCAACTATTCTCTGTAACTCACATGAAAATAGATCATAACCACGAATAGTAAGCCCATGTCTACAGCAGTGCTAAAGAAGCACACAAGGTAAAAATAAAGTATACATTCCCTCTTGCTTTAAATATCAGGTGTGGTTTATGGCATGCCTTAAATGTCAGTGGGTTCTCCCTGTTTCGGATGCTAGGAAAACCCACTGGAGAGAAGGACGAGGTGCGTGTGGAGAGTGCCTGGACAGCAGCCCCTCTCCTGCCGGGCTGGGCAAGGGCACGCTGGCTCCACAGCGAGGTGAGGATGGAGAGCATCCCTTTGGTCTCCTGCATTACAGGGTTTCACAGGGAGGGACAGGAGCCTCTGACAGGAAAGTAGCAGCCACTTAGGGCACTGTAAGTCTCTGTGGTAGCTGAGGGTATAAAATTGTGCTCATCTGCAGCATTTTTCATTGCTTTACATCTATTATGACCTATAGCCAGAGCTGTTTGACTTGTATTGATGCTGTCATTCAGTAAGTGAAATGGCCTGCTGGGGTCTGTGAGCTCTGGCGAGAAGGAACGTGCTAACACATAGGCTGTTTATTCTTTTCCTAAACTCTGAATCAGAATTAAATAATGAATAACCTCAATTATTTTTCATCCTTTTCCATCTGACAAACATTTGGAGATGAGACCAGGAAGCCAAATGGCTTAGCACTGCTTTGCAGAGAGGTGAGAAGTTCTCAGAAATTGAACTGATGTCTTCTAGAGGAATTTCATGTGGTGTAAGGCTTTCCTTCACTGCTGTCTGAATGGGAGACTGCTGCCTTTCTTGTGCAGTTCCTCTTCAGGGCCAAAGACACCAAGGATGGACCTTGGGTGCAGTTTAATGAGAATATTTATCTAGCAAATATTGCGTGATTCAGATGTTTTAGTCATGAAATCATCAAGGCTTCTCAACTCATCTCTGGTTATCATCTTGTTGACAATAACATGTAATTATTTTTTAGCAGCTTAGCCACACTTAGTGTAGCATAGTTTCCCTGCATTCGAGAGCTCTGTTAGAGGTTTCTGATTTGAGAAACTCAATTTCCTACTTCAGACTTCTTTAATTCCTACACATATTCAGTTCCAGAGAACATGAGAACATGTTTTGGATTTCATGGGAAGTCTCTGTACACATCTGCCAGTCTGTGGTTAGGCCATGATCAGCAAGATACCAAAATCTTTCCACACATGCCCATCCCGTGCCCATCAGTTGAGCGTTGGCCGAGGACCTTGTGTACCAGGGGTTTTCACACAGCTCAGCTGTATCTCTGTCAGGTGAGTCAGGCAGGAGAGGGCAAGAAGCAAAGCAGAGAACTGGCCTTTCAGAAGCGGACTGGACTGTGCCTAGGAAAACTTATTTTGTAGAGGTGACATATCTTTATAAAAGTAGACTGACTTCAGGGGAGGAGGTGTGTCGTCGTCTTAGCATGAATGCTGGGGATACGTGCATTTTCTATGTTTTTCTTAGTGGATTTCCATTGCTTAGAAAACAAAACAGTGGTGACAATGGAATGTTTTCTCACTTTCAAAGTAAAATCTAAACATTTTTGTAGTGTAAAACATAGGTTAAAATATCTGTCTTTAATTTTGATAATTCATTTATCTCCATCTATAAATATAAGTTCTTGGCTTTAAAACATTCTATAGAACACATGTTTAACATAAACCTTCATAACATCTTTTTAATCTACAGTGTTTACATAGCCAAGGCACAACTTTTATTTTTAATTCCATTATGGATTTCTCTGTGCAAACTACAGTTTGTTTTTACTGCCAAACAGAGATGTTAAGAGCCATTAAGCTAGCAGAGACTTGCATTAACACAAGCTACAGAGCCTCCTCTTGCTATATTGAAATAGCCTTTAACTTCCTATGTGACCTAGCAGTTCTCTAGAAAACAAGGATAATGACACCCAGCAATGTTGTTTGTGGAAGACTGTGAGACACATAAATACTTCACATAGTAATGAGATTTATCTATTGTGTTCAGCACTGAGCTTCCCTACTCCTTGCTGACCTACAGAGAATATTTAATTGTCCCAAGTTAGTAATGGCAAGGCAGCAGGTGAGGAAAACAGGATGAGGTGGATGCGGATACACAGCTTTGGGGGTGTAATAAAGAAGGACCCATAAGCAAGACTGTACCAAAGCCCTGTCAGCCTGTCCTGCCTGCTCCCTAAGGAGCTCCTCAAGGAGCAAGGCAGGAGGAGGCCCCATGGTCAGGGGGAGGCACGCACAGCGGCCCTGAGATGGGGTATGTTAAAGGCCCATGTAAGTCAAGAAGAAGTCCGAAAAGTATGCCTTCAACAAGTTCTGTTGCTAAAAGTGATCAGTTAAGTGTGTTAGAGGTGGAAGCAAAAATAGAAGCTGAGGGGTATTCACTGGAGTCTTGAGACCAAACTTAGTGTTGGTTGGCTTGTCACAAAAATTGGGAATGCGTTGATGAAACTGCTGCTAAAAAGCAGGAGACATAGTAAATACACAGGTAGATTAGAAATAATGTAGTAAATAACTGAATGACCCCTAGGACTTGAGTGATAAAATGCAGTGAACTTGAAGAGGAGAAAGTACAGCGTTGGGTGCTTTGCACTAATAGCAAGAATGCTTGTTGACATTTGGGAATTACCCTCTGAAAATGAAAGAGGGAGGCAATGGACAGCTTTATTATCCACTGGTGGAAGACTGTGAGGCACTAATGTGATTCAGCTGGGTCCCAGGTTATGTCAGTCCAGGTATTTTTTGTTGAGTTAGGGAAGAATTACTATTATTGAACAGGGTGCTGGAGAGGCATCTTTGGGAATAGTATTTATAGTTCTGAACATTCACCTTTAGGAAAGATAAATTCAACAAGATAGGTGCTGATGAAAGGCTTCTGGGTTGGTTGGAGGCTAACCTTATCTAAGGAATCAGTTGAACATGTTTTATTTAATCAACTAAGAAGTGGACTCGTGGGGGAAATGCAGTACACTGTGTGAGAAGGAGGATGGGATCAGAGGCCAGCTATTGCTCCTGAAGGAGACCTGGTGCTTTGACTTGTTGAGCTGTCATTGCTTCCACATTAGTCCCGGGGCTTGGATCTGGCCTGTAAGTGAAATAGTTGGACTATAGCAATGCTAAGTGAAGAATATAACTGTACCAGGAACAGGAAAAAGAAAATAGTCTGCTGAAAACAGAGAGCTTTTCTCTGTGAAAACAGAGAGCAAAGTTGTTACTAGAACAAGCAGATGTGAAGCCCCCAGACATATTTTCTGGTGTAGAATTAGGAGTGTGGGCATAAGTCATGTACTGCTCTATTAGGTTTTACAGAAACTAACCTGTGGAACTCACCTGTAGAAAACTTAATTGAGATCAGTAGAATTTAAAGGAGTTGACCTTTGCCACGATGAGGAGAGCATATTCAGTGATAATATTGTCAACCTGTGAAGTTTAAGAAGAGATCCAAGTCATCATTTTCCAGTGGAGGAGTTAACTAAAACTGGGCTTTGGAGATGAAATAGAATTTTGTTCCAAATTACTCCAAAGCTGCTGGGTTCTGGAGTTTCCTCTGTAATGAGACGGGATAGTGGACATAGTGAAAGGGAGGTCCACCTTTAGGTGTCAATTCCTATGTTACTATGTAAATCGCTATTTTCTTTTTGTGGACATAAATATTGATTTGGGGCTTTTGTGTGTTACTAATGATCTCTATTACAGTGTTCATGCGTTTCTTTTTCAATTGAATATGTCATCTGCAGCGTAACTTGGCTGTATTTTCATGCTTGGCACTTGAATGTGACCCTGCAATTTTATTAGAATATTTGAGTAAATGTCTTGGTTTTTGGCTGAGTGTGTTCACCAACTGTTGCTGCAATCAATGAAGTGTTGAGCTTTCTGATAATAAAGCAGTTGTTCATGTGCCTAACTACAGATTTAACAGCCTAGCTTGGTATATTGAAATTTGGAGTTGTCATTTGCATCTGAAGAGACGCATTTTATCTGAGGTCGCTTATTAAAAAATACCTAATTCTCTCCATAGATAGTATAAAAAGTATGACAAAAGAAAGCAGCAAGGAAGAGTGCTCCAGAGTTTGCGGCTGTATACATGATGCCCTTGCGGAGGGTCGTTAAACGCGACTGAGAGCTGCTCTTAAGAGAGGGTTTTCATGACTACAACATTTCCGCTGTGGTTTGGGGAGTTACGTTTTTGCCAGGGTGTCTCACACAAGGATGTTAGGAATACCTACTCCCTCCTAGCAAGTTTTTTAAAAAAAAGAAGGAAAAAAAAAAAGCTGGGAAATAACCAATCCCAAAAGACCAAAGAAAGAAAAAGAGAGCCGACCCTGGAGCTGCCTTCAGGCGAGCAAACCCCTCTCCGCTCCGCAGCCTTCCTTGCAGTTTTCCTGTGGAAGCAGCCCAGCGGCTGAGGAATGCGGGGTCAGACAAGAGCCCAGTCACGGCGTATTCCCCGGCGGCTGCCTGGCATCGTGGCAGGCCGGCCCGCATAATCGTTTCAGGCGTCCCGTGGAAAACCACCCTCTGGTTAAGTCTGCATCATGCTGTTCCACCAATGGAAAAAATTGAACGGGAGGAGGGTGTGTAGCCCGCAGACAAAAATACATCCAGCCTCGCGCAGGATCTGTTTTTAGTTCCTAACGGCTGAGCGTTTTGAAGTGTTAGGCACAGTTTCCTGGCGTGCCCAGGGCTGGGGAGAGTCCCTGAGTCTGTGTGTCTGTGTCCCCGCGGCGGAGCTGGGGTGGCCGTGGGGCCGGGAGCCTGAAGCCATCTCCTCGGGGAAGGTAAGCGGGAGTGGAGAAGGGGGAGCTTGAGCTGGGGAGGGAGCTGCTGGGGGACTGTGGTCCTCTGCTCACCGGCTGCTGGCCAGACCTGGAAAACTGGAAAAGTACGGAGAGACTTGGGAAGGCTTTGAAAGCGGAGGGCAGAGCGGGCTGCTGCAGTGCCACAGCCCCCGTGGTGCTTCTGCTATTGCCGGCGGCACCCAACATGAATGATTTTCCTCCAGAAAACAGCTCTCAGTGGTCATCTGTCAGACTCAATTGCCTGAATTGCTAAATAAACCACTGCTAGGATCATTTTACAGCTCTGCTAGGACTGGGCTGGAGATTTTTTTTTTTTTTAATTATTTTTTTAAATAATTTTTTTTAAGGCAAAGTATGAGAAAGTATATTTGAGTGCACTACAGTTTCTGCAACATCAAAATGACTCTCCTAATACAATACGATTACTAATCCCTCTGAATCTTTTCTTCTTTTTATTCTGTCTATTCTCACTAATACTTAAAGTAACTCACACTAAATTGATGGTGTACCCAAGCAAGGGTTATATGCTTCTGAAGTGTTAGAGGAAAAAGTTTCAGTCAACACTGCTTCTACCACTGAACACGAGTGGTGTGGAAAACCAGGGCTTCTGCATCTGGCAGAGGTAGGTCCTGCACAAGTTTTGATCTTTCTACATAGATCTTCAATGCTACGTAGTTTTTTAATACATAACTGTACACAAATTGTGAAAATACTGTGTTCCCTGGCACAGAAAAAATAAAAAAGAGGGAAATGCCAAAGAAACGGAGAAATGCTTTATCCTCCTCCTTTTTTTTTTTTTTTTTTTTTTAAAAAAAAAAGAGGGGTGATTAATTGGTTGTGCAATGCAACAAAAGTTTTCTACTTTGTTGATGCTTGTTGCTGATGTGGTCATGGAGTTAATTTTGTACAGTGGTGACTTCATACTTCATTCTGGAAATCATGCATTTCTTTCCCTTTAGGGTGGATGATTTGATAACAGTATACAATGTATAACAAATTACTACTTAGAGGTAAGGGATGGAAATGTTTTTTTATCTGATCACCTTCAATAGGAAAGGGGTATCCTCATACCATGGAAGAGAAGACTCTCTGAGTAGGGTGCTCTGTATCTGTGAAGCTACAAAGCAAGTGTTTTTAGTGGGGAAACCTAATCCTCAGTGTATTACTTTATTCTTGTAATGTGCGAGTAACATGCTGGTGCTATAGGGGTACAGGAAAGGAAGCCCTGAGCTATGCTACTGCTGTAGGGCTCTTGGCATGCAAGAATCAAGATCTGCTTTTAATTTTCCAAGGGACTGTGTCTCAAGTTTACTTCTGGTGTCTAACTCCCAGATCCTCTATCCTCTTCAGGAAGGCCCAGGGCAGAAGGCCCAGGGAAAGCATTTACTTTGGAATTGACGCCCTCAGGTGTTTAAGAATCTGTAAACTGAGAAGTAGAGAAGACCATGCCAAATGCAGCATGGTTTCCCCCTCATGCCTGTGGAGCAGGCTGTGTAGTAGTTGGCGGGCAAGGAGTCCCACAGCTGTCCCAGCCCCTGTCCCTCAGCCTGAAGCACACTTTCCTACCATTTGCTGCTGGAATTTTCTCTCCAGTGACACAGGTTAAGCGTTGGTCCAAAAGACTTGGAAGATATCACACCAAAAATGGTCTTTGGGGGCAGAATGGGTTAACATTCCTGCCTGGGATTGCTGCCTCTTGCTGCTGTTTGCTTCCCCTTTTGATGGGGTCTACAGAGCTGCTCAGGGTATGGTGTAGTAAACTGCCTCCTAGACCAAAAATAACCTTTCTCCTGCCCTCTCCAACGCTGATGTTTTGGCACCTACAGTTTTGGGTGAGAATGTCTGAGAGAACATCCCTGTAGCTGCCTGCTGACTGTAGTTGTATTTGATAACATGAGCTGGTTGCTACTGAAGGTGGACAAGAGAGGAGAAGGGCTGATGTTCCTGGTGGGGATTCGAACATCTCATTCTGGTCAGAAAGCCCCAGTCTTGCCTCCTGTTGTTATCATGAATAGGAGGACTAAGGTGAAGAGCTCTTCAGAAGTTTGTCTCAGCCCAGGCAGGAGGTCTGCAGACCTGAGCTCTGTCTCCGAAGTGGTGTTACTCCACAGCCCAGGGCAGGCAGTGAGACTGGAGCCAAGGCTCCCCTGCTTGGAGCACCTTGGCTCCTTTCAGGTGCTCCATCCTCCCTGCTCGAGGCCCCAGGCCTTGAAATCCCTTGAAAGCACTGTGTTAATCTGCATCAGAACCTGCCAGTATGCTTACAACCAGAATAGGTGGAGAAGAAAAGACCTTTGAGATCACTGAGTTCATTTCCCCTTCAAGGGCAGGAAATAGACCCTTTGACATATCAACTCTTTAACTACTGCAGCTACTGCATTAAGCCAAGATGTGAGCTGGCATTCCTGTTTTTTTTTTTAACAAGCTTAATGGCTTTTATTTAAATGGATGTGCACTTTAGCCATTGTGTATAAATTCAATAACATTTACAAATGGTGAAATTTGTTTTTCCTGCCAAAGAAAAATAAGTCTCCAGAGATTTAGATTGTATCAGCACTGGTGTAATATGATAAGGATCTTTAGGCTTGACTCAACCTTCCATATTGAGCTAACTTGAAAGCTATAAAGCATAATTTAATTAAGCTGCCAATGTCTTGGACCTAGAAGAATGGGTTGAGTAAAAGAAGGAATCATGTCCCAGGTACAGGACGTGTAATTCTTATGCAATATATCTGTGGTGCAGGGTAAACCTGTTGGGATTAATGTTATTTTAAGAGAAGGAACCAGGAAAGGAGATTGTCCCCTTCTTGCTTCAGCTGTGAAATTAGAAGTCTATATGCAATGTAGGTATGATTCACAGCATGAAAAGAAACGTTTGGGGTCATAATGACTACTTACGTTTAATGAGAAAAACTATTGGTTTAATTTATCTGTGAGCTACCAAGCAGCTCCTAATACAGGAGGCTGTAACTCTAAAGAGACTAATGAGTGAGTGAGGAATTCTGGCTTCAAATTGGATTTTTAAGGCAAAATAGTACTTTTTTTTTTTTAAAGAAAGACATACTTGTGGTGTTTTGGATATTCATTCTTTGAATACAGTGGTATATAATGCAAAATATCCTGCCAAGAATATCACGGTATAATTATTACGGTATATTTTTGTAATAGGAATGTGATTGAGATTGCAGGAATAAGAAATCTGCTTCTGATTTGTGGAAGCATGTGACCCAAGTGCGTAGTTCTAAAAAATACAGTAAATTGTTTCCAGTAAGAAACTCCACATTTAATCCAGCTACAGTGTTGTGCTAACCTGCCTCCCTCATTAATTTCATGTATCCGTCCACACACAGCCATACAGGAAGGTGAGGGCAGGTTCACATTCTAGCATTCTGTATTACTTCCATATTAAAAACCAAAGTAGATTAAAACTTAATTAAAACTTCAAACCTGTAATTCTGTATCCCTGTAAGAATTCACCAAGCACATTGATTCTTTGCAACACTTACGAACACTTTAGTATCTGAAAGATAGTTATATATAATTCTACAACTTATAAGCCATTTAAAATGGATGTAATTTTAACTGTTAGGTGGAAGAAAATGTAAATGTAGTTCGAAAGAAAGAATAGGAATTGCTTGGTCAATTAAAAAAAAAAAACCAAACCAAATACCACACAAAAAAAAGCTTTTCCTGATGTAAGAAACCACTAACATAGTTGCTGCACATCAAAGCCTGCAACATTTCTAACTAGATCTGCCATTAAAAGAAAGCAAGTTGTTCATTTCATATGGGGGCTTTGTGCTTTGTTTTTTATTGCTCTGAAATACTTTCAGATTCTCCATTATCCCAGCTCCACTAATCCTGATGACAGCCTCCTGTGGTGCACTTAGGAACCGTGCACTTAAGGCAGCCGCCTGTGTAAAGACCCTGGCGCTACCTTTTCTCCTCTCTGCCCACTCCCTTCTGCACCTTCTCACTCCACCGTGTGCTGAATTGAGGTGGCCATCAGAGTCCTGCTCCACTGACAGGAGCTCCACAGCCACCTGCCCTCGTGGAAATATGTTTTTCAAACACAGCAGAAAGCATACATGACTTGCTTCGTTACTAGGGAGTAGTTGATGGGGTATACTCTGCACTTTGCATATAAAGGCCCTTTGTATAAGTGCTTATAACACCGCAAAGTGAGATGAAGCTCTGCCTTTCTTTGGCAGATGTTTATACCCGTATGGATGGCTGTGAGGGACTATGCCCTGTGGGAGGTCCTTGAGAATTGGTCTGATGCCCTCTCGAAAGGTACAGCACTGGTGCAGGTAACAATCCTCCTGTTGATGAAGTCTGAAGAGGTTGTGACACATGGTTGCTGCTTAAGCTGCAAGTAGAATAATATACTTGGTTAGCTTATTTCTTTCTTGAATAATTTTCTGTCCTTTCCTCAAAGAAAGGCTGCCTTAGAAAGTTTAAACTGTGTCCTAGTGTGTCATTGTAAAGAACCGAAAAGATGTAGGCTTTTATTTTTTAGATGTGAGGCAGCTAGCTCTAGCTCTTACCTATTTTTTACAGCTCTTAATCTAGCTCTTCTTTTAAAAGCCTTTTTCTTGTTAAAGACAGGAAGTTTTAAATTTAAGCTCTTCTGCTGTGCATAGAGAGTTATTGTTGCTGGGAAGGCTGAAAACTCTCATGAGTTTCCACATTTCTTAATGAGTCCTCACTCAGTGGTGCTAATTTGATGGGATAATGTTATCCTCATCTGGACCAATCCATACTGGTTTTGATTTTTTTTGTTGTTGTTGTTTTTGCTGATTTTGCACTGATGCCAGGTTTAGTGACAATCGACTTCTCTGCACCTCATCAACAGATTTTTGGGTAAGCTTCAGCAGCGATTAAATGGTTTGTAGATCACTTATTATTACATCTACCAGTGAAAGTTCACTGTCACCAGCCATCTGTAGGAATAAAGGCATCAAAATACATCAAAGAGATAGCTTGTGTTCATGCCTCATGAGGGTATCTTCTCGACCCAGGCTGAAGATTAACATTGCTAGGGCTGACATTAGTTGAGCTCTTTCTACATCCTGGGGGGGCGGTGGCATTGTCAGTCCCGGTAAGGGAAATCTGCTGAGCCTCCCTGGGAAGATACTAGCACAATCTCTTGCCTTTTGTAGTTGGTATATGGCCACTGTCTGATGCTAACTGTGGTTGTGGAGCATTCAGGCTTTTTAAGGCTCTATGCTCGCCTCCTGTCAGTCTGGAGCTTGCCTTTTTCTGACCTGTAGTTTTAGAGGGTCTCAGCCTGGTTAGCGTGGCTGTACTGGAAGTATGTTTGGGATGTGTTCCTGCTGTAGCAGATGAGACCAGTGCAGGAGCCTGTCACTTTTGACTCAGATCTCCCACTAATTGGTAATAGAAAACCTCCTTGTTGTATCTCATAAGCAAACCTAGTACCAGGATATATTGTCATGGTTCAGTTTTACTTGCAATGTGGTTAGTGAGTCAAACTTTGTAAACCTTTATTTTGAGAGATTAAGAGTGGGGAGGAAAGCACCCGTGCAATTGCAGAGCACCTTAATCTTAAGAAAGGCATTTTCCCCTCTAGCATTTATAAAGCAGTTTAGCTGCTGTGATAATAATGAAGGAATATAGGTGGCAGGCGCTTCTTCTGAACGACTCCTGAGCTCGTGTGTTTGTTTTTTGGAGCCAAAAATGTCTTGGGGAACTTTATGTGGAGAAGCCTAAAGGTGGGGAAATACGTTTTTAGCTCTGGGGTTATGATTTGCGTTAATTATTGGGTGTGGTGGGGATGGTGGGGTTCCTGGATTAGTATGTTTGCATAGCTGTGTTTTTTGAAGGTGTCAAGGGGAACCAGGGTGAAGATTAAAAACTTCTTTTTTAGGGAATGTGGGTATAATTGAAAGCAAATAAACTCTTAATAGTCATCTTCAGGTGCAGTGAGCTGCTTTCTAAATATACCGGTTATAATTGCAGAAAATATTCATAGAAAATGGTTTTGCTCACAAGAAGCATTCATCCCTCTGCATAGCAAGAGAGAAAAGCACAGTTGTCTTCTGTGGTGGTAGGCTGCTGTGAGAAATGCAGGGGAAGCTGAACTCTGTCCCTTGCACTGTAATTTTCAGTGCTTCCACAGTTCAAATAACATAAAATGTGTGAATGTTTGGAGCGAGTGCAGCCAGAGCTTGTCCACGATGGGCCCCTGCCCCGCTGTCACACTGCCTTTGGGCGCAAGCTGACTCGCTCCCCTCCCCACCCCCCCACTGTAATTAGCAGAAAGAAAATCACTCCACGCAAGTGTGAGGCAGGAGAAAGGCATCGCAGCTGATGTTCAGGGTTGAGGGTCTTTGTGCAGCCTCGCAGATGCCCCGGTTGGTTATCACAGCGTGCGGGAATGTTTAGCCTGCTGTAGCTTTCTGGACGGCCAGGATGCTGAGAAAAATCCCTCGGGGCCATTTCTATGGGATTTATTGACTGTTCTGTTGTACTGCTGACTGATTCCTGCACAGACCGAGACACTGTTTTGTAGACATTGTACTCCGAGATAAATTTATTCATTCACCCATTATGTGACCTGTGTATTGGATCAGACACGTACAATGGACCCTGGCAGCAGCAGCTCGAGCCTTGACGAATTTAACGTCTATCTTCTGAGGTTCATGACAGCAGCTTGCTCGCTACCTACTCTGTTAAAAGGATTACCTAACCATTGCACAATCACTATGGAGACCAGATGGTCTTTTTGCCTGTTTCTTTAGACAAATTGGGTTCACTGTTCCCTTATGAATAGATATAAGCCTTTCAAAGCCCCCTTGTTGAATGTACTTTTTGCTCCCAGATGAAGAATTCTGAATATAAACTCATTGCTTGTTTGTGGTCTGTGCCTCCTGGATCGAGGAAGGCACTTGTGCTGGGGGTTCACAATTTGTTCAGCAGCTTGGAGCTCAGGAAGTTTGTGTGTTTTCTTCTGTTTACCTTGAATCGAAAGCCTTTTTTTCGATCCATGTGACATTTTTCAAACTGTTTACATACATGGGTGCACTTAGCAGCACAGGGAAATCAAATCTGCAAGGCAAGGGTGTCCTAAATAGCAACCTTCCAAATCATTAGAGAGAGAAAGCAAGTTAAATAGATTTTCTTTTTTTAGTGTGAGATGAAATTTCTGTGGCTTATCTGTTTTAACAATTACCTTTGTGAAATGAATTTGTGTTTATAGGTCTGTAACAAGTCTAACATGATCTAAAAGGATGTATCTCCTCTAAGTCATTTTTTTGCTGACCTTCTTCTAGGCTTGCTGTTGAGACTGTTTTCAGTTCTAGTTTGCAACCTTTACCGTTGTTTTTCCGTAAGGTTAGCAAAACACTTAGGTTACCAGTGAATGCCTTTAAATATCTTTAAGGTTCTTATACAGTAAAGAGCCACAGAACGAATCAAAAAGAGGAGACTGTTCAAATCAAGTAGTCATCAAATTGAAAATTATGAACAGTATCCACTGAATTTATGCAGAAAAGAATATTTCTTGGGGGTGGTGTATTAAGAATGGTTTCTAGCTAAAACGTATGTTTCAAAACATAAGCCTAAGATCTTGTACAGCTTCTGTTCTACCAAGTGTTTCAATCCCTAAACTGCTGGTGTGTTCTGTGAGATTCAGCTTCTGTCCTTTTGTTTTGAGTTGCGGCCTTTGTGTGCCAAGTGAAGAGCCCATATGTTCAGGTGGTCAGGAAGAACTTGGGTCTTGTTACCTTTGGGTGTGTGCAGTGCTTGGTGCTGCCTTTTTCTTGTTTTACTGGCAGATTAAGTTAAAATCAGAACAAACCTAAAGAGGGAGGTTGCTGGGTGGTTGGTGGAGCAAATTGTGCAGTGGCCTTTCACTGCAAGGGTCATAGCTGGAATCCAGGCATGGGGAAGGATAAACAGATGCTGCGGGACGTTGCTGTGATCGGTTTGGTCCACATTGTAACGGATCACTGCACAGTCCTGCCGTCTGTAATTGGTCTTCCAAAAAGAAAACTGAAGGGGGCTCAAAGTTTGCCCTAACATGTCAGTGAGAGGGGAGGACAGACAGAGCAAACAAAACACTTACGCAAGCAGTGATTTAATTGTATTAATTCAGTGTCAGTTGTTAAAGTATGTTTATGAAAATGTATGTCTGAAGTCCAGGAATCCTCTTAACCAGACCTTTCTCCTCCATTTGTAACTTCTGTCTGATTTTTTAATTTGTTTTGCTTACAGATGGAGTAAAGTGTGAGTTCTGTGTGACTGAGAGCCCTTTTTGTGTTTTTGGTGTTTTCTAGGAAGGCTGCATGGAACTCCATCCTGGTTCTGGCAAATGTAGCAGCTGGCCACGAAGACAATGCAGAGCATGCTAACTGCTAACTGTGCCTGGGCTTAAGAGTGATCCTACAGGTTTGCTCTTCGTTTTATACTATATTTCTCATCTAAAAGTGCTAAGGGCTAGAAATAGAGATGTTAAAATACATGCAAACTCTAGAAGGTAAGATTATGCTTTCACAATGGCTTATTTTGACAAAATTTTAATGAGGCTGCAGTGAATTCTCATAAGAGTGATAGCCTGAGATCCGATGTGCAAAGAAGCATAGTGCCGATGGAAAAAGCGCTTTGATGTTTTTTCTGTAAATTGCAAACAGTGGAGATTCACTCCAAGTAACAAAAAGAACAGATCGATATTTTTTACTTTGGGGTACACTTTATGTAGGTCCAAAATCTTCAGTCGTCTCACTGGGGCAATTTGACTCCTCCAATGTGTGCAATTCACTGTGAATTCAGTAAAAAGCTGAAGAGAGTTTTACTAAGTGAAGTATCAAACTGCGCCATGCTCAATGAACATAATGCAGTTTTGTGCTGTAATGGAAGATGAGGCTGTTCGCTAACTGAGTTTTTTTGTTTTCTGGTATAGTTCTTTTTTTTCCTTTCCCCTGGATTGACTCCATTTAAACAGAGTTGGGGTTTGCTGAACAGTTTATTGAGGCAACACTTGGTTGCACAGAAACCAGTCAAGCTGAAACTGCAGTGGGCCTGTCTCCTGGCAGAAGGGTTTTCTCTGAAAGTACAGTTCACTTTACATCTAAGTTATGATTATCTTGCTGTCTCCCTTTCATTATGCCATTGTTCTTGGGAGCCAGAGATTTTGCAAGTTATAAGAAAAGGATGTTGCCAAGGGTGTGGGTGGAGAAAGGTGTTGACATGATTTCAATGGAGCTAGATTCCAGCTTTAAAACAGAGGCGTAATGAACCATGCAGAGAATAGGCTTTCCTAGCTTGCCCCTAAAATAAGTTCAGTTATGAACTTAATGTTGTAAATGGCTATTTAATGGCTTTTTTCAAAACAATTGTTTCATACCATTTTATAAAAAGGCACTTTCCTGTGTAGAGGGTAAAAATGGTCTGTTACTTTTCCCTCTGTCTTATAGTCATTGTTTCTAATGAACCTTTTCTTAATTTAGTGGAAAATGGGGAATTCGGAAAGCCAGTACAGTCTTCAGGGGTCGAAAAATCATGCTGCTGCTACAGCTGGCGCCAAGCAAAAGCCTTGCTCTCTGAAAATTCGCAGCATTCATGCTAAAGATGAGAAGTCTTGCTCTATGCATGGATGGGGACATACCAGTAGTGGCTCAAACTACAAATCGAGGTCCCTTGCCAGAAGCTGCCTTTCGCACTTCAAGGCTAGTCAGCCTTATTCATCCAGACTTGGTGACACTGTGGTGAAGGTCTCTAAAAGCAATGCCCATGCCAAACACAGGACAAACGCCTCAGGGGACTACTGCCAAGGAAATAACGCAGTGTTTTTGCCTGAGAACGGTTTCCACTATATTGGCCTTCAAGCTGGAAGTAATCATGCTGCCTCTCGAGAATGCAATGGACACATTTTAAATTGCTATGGCAAGAATGAGAGTCTTGCATCAACCTCTCCATCAGAGGACAGGAGGAGTCCAAAAGTTCTCATCAAAACACTGGGGAAGCTGGACGGTTGCTTGAGGGTCGAGTTCCACAACAGCAGCAACAGCAAGGTACCAACTGAGGAATCCAGTGGACCAGTCCAGTTGCTGAGGTATTCGCCTGCCTTGGAATCTAAGCCAAATAACCTGCTTGATGTCAGGAGGAACTCCAGCGCAGACTGTTCTTCAAGCCATCGTCTATCACCTACTGATTCGAGGCTTCGATCTAGTAAAGGAAGCTCCCTTAGCTCTGAGTCTTCATGGTATGACTCTCTCTGGGGAAATGCTGGGGATATCAATGAGTTGGATGGTCCATATTTGACCAGGAGCACTCCAGATACAAGCATTCATGCCAGTTTCCCAGCAAGCGACAACAAGAAGTCATTCAACCAAAGCTCATCTCTTTCCTCACTCCGAGATCTCTATAAGGATACAAATTTGGAAAGCACTCCTCCACCTGGGATCAGGCTGTCTGATGAGTATATTGACACTCATGGTAGCCTAAGCAACCGTGTCTCATTTGCCTCAGACATTGATGTTCCCTCCAGGGTAGAGCAGGGAAGTCCTGCACATTACTCCTCATATACACTCCCATGCAGAAAGTCAAAGCCCCTCAGTGAGGATGCATCCAAGAAGGATACATTAAAAAACCGAATGCGGCGCATCAGTGACTGGACGGGAAGTCTCTCAAGGAAGAAAAGGAAGCTCCAGGTATGTGCAAACACCAGCTGAAGTGCCTGAAAGTTGGTTTGTAGATTCCTCTTACAAATGTAGTGATTGCATCACGTTTGTCTTTCTTGCTGTATAATTACTTGCTAATCTCATTTTGTAATTTGTGGAATTCTGAGAAGTATTGCATCCCCGGAGCTGTCTGAAATATCAACAGCAAAAAAAAGATAGACATTTGTGTGTGCAAATTTTCCTTTCCTATTTTTTCACCATCTTAGCTAACTGATCTCTGGAGCCTAATCTCTTGGTGAATTAGCTTTTGAAATCATTGCATTACTTAAAAAGCAACTTGGAGTTTTAAGCCTTCCCTTTATTTCAACTGCAAAAATATAACCTAGATATCATATATGTGCTATGGATCGGCATACATTATCTAAAGAGTGTGGAAAGAGCAGTAGAAGAATGATGTTATAAATATCTTTGCAGGTATTCCTTGTTTATATTATTGGCTTCACCATTCACTTTGGTTTCACTGTTGGTCCATCTCTAGCAAGGTGAGCAAGTGTAGAGTATCAACCAGAGCTGCCAGTTCTGCCTCCACCTCCTCGGAAGGCATTACATGGAGCGCCCTCCTCCTTCCTGCAAGTCAGCTTAGTCCACCAGATGGAAAAGCTTGAGTTGCCATCTGGCTCACCGGGAGATGGTGGTGTGAAGGAGGAGATGGGAGGAGGGCAAGAGGGAGGGAAAGGATATTTCTTTAGAAGAATTTAAGGCTAATCCCATTAATAGGAGTTTAGGATGCCTGTGGTCAGGAATGAAATTCTCGTCTCTAGCTGCAGGCCCCAGAACCAGCTCTTTAAATGCCAGACCGTGCCTGAACTTCTGCACATGAATCCTCAAGCTGAGATGGAGGGCAGTTTTTAGTTTTGGTTTGGATTTTTAAAATTTTTTTTTTAATCTTCCCTGGTGTTTCTCATACAGGAACAGTCACTGTGGTTCCCTAAATGAAGGATCATTGGGGTGCTGGCCATTTCAGAGTGAAGGGAACACCTACTTTTGCAACTTAGGCAGCAGCTAAGCAGAAGATCATAACACACGCTTTACGTAGCCTATAGAGCAAAGGCTGTCTCCCGTGTTGGAAATTCAGGCAGGTACCACGCTTAACAGGCATCTGTCATTGCAGTGTAAAAGTCTGATGGACTCTTAGGCTCAGAAATGAGGTCAGCGTAAGGTTTGCCAGCGTAAATCCGAGGCAAGGGCTACAGAAGTTGGAAAATTAAAATGAAAGTTGTTTATTTGGATCACTTCTTTTGTGAGTTGGTGCTCATGTATTTTATCAGATGCTGTATTTTCACCTTCTTACTCGGCCATGAAAGAGAAGGCAGAAAAACCGGAATCAGTGAAGAACCTCAGCGCCTTGTGCCAGGATTCTTCACCGGTTTCAGCGTCCGTATCTGTTCTGGATTTTACAGCCAGGCTTTACACACGATCTCTGCATCCCAGACCTTTGCCATGTATTACTTAGTTATGACATTTTCAGAATGGTATTTGTGGTGCACGATTCGTAGCTGTTTTGAATTCACTCTGCAGTGAACTGACTTCAGACACAGCAAGGAAACTTGGCCGGCAAGATTGCATCGAGTTTGAATCTGATTCTGGTAGAAGGAAATCAACCCTAGCTCCAAAAATGGTGATTTCTTAGAAAAAGGCATAGGAAATAGTTAGTCATAGATTTTTATCAGGCAAGTATCCAGCAACAGGAAGGATAAAGAAGGGTAACGAATGCTTTATGATTTTGCCTTCCTCGTGAGGCTTGGTCAGCTTCTTTCCTCTGTGCACACATTGGGTAACCTGCTTCTTGTGGGGGTTGCCATATTGTAGTTTGGTAACGATTATACTCTCACCGGGTCCATTGGCTTGAAAATGTGGAAGTACAATGCACAGTTATGATCTGTCAGATGGTTAGTCCCTGTTTGTAGGACTGTTCATCACAGTGATTGTAGCCTTCGTGCTTTGCTCTGAACAACGTGTCCCTTCTTCATTGCATTACTAATAACTGATTATGAGTCACTTGGGCTGAACGTAGGTGAAAGCTGGAATATTTCCCTATAAATATGCTGAAGTGCTGGTGCTGGCTGGGTGGATGGGTCCCTCTGGCTGCCCCTGTGGAAACAAGTCAGCCAAGCCTCCTGCTTCACAGGGGCACAGGACCAGGAGGCACAGGCTTGGGATATTGAGGCCACTCCCTTGCTGCTAGAAAGACAGTAGACAGTTTGGTGAACAAATTGCAGTTTAAAATCAGGTGGGCATTTTCCCATCTTGAAGGCTGTTTCCAAACGCTCTTACTCTGACATTTGCTAATTTGCAGACTAAATGTAGTCCCAGCCAGTTTGTTCTGATGCCAGTATTGTCCGTTGAATTAGTTATCCTTCCCTATTATTTAATCTGTTACAATTTATTCAAGGGGAGAAACAGCAACTTTTCTCATCCAGTTTTTGTGGGGCTATGCAGACTCTATTTGATCTCCTGTTTTCAGATAGGAAGTCTCTTTCCTTTTCATTCTGGCACTATTCCTCTGCACCTGTTTTAAATCATCCATAAACAGATTTGGATATGGGATATTCCAGAGGAGCCCTTGGCTGTGCCCTGTCCAGTGGTTTGGATGTTTCCTTATGTCTGACTTGATTTGATACTTGATCTGATATATCCTGGAATTGAGTTTGCCTTTCTAATAATGGTCTCACGTCAAGACTTGCAGTCATTCTGTGCCATGATCCAGCTTTTATGGCACAAGAGTGTCCTAATGCGTTCCCGCAGTGCATCCCTAGTACTCTACAGTGGGGCATGTCCCCGTTTAGTCTAATCCTTGCTGAAATGTCACTGGGGAGAAGCTATAACACAACACACTTGGTGTGAGCAGCAAGGTATACGTGATGCTTGTGAGACCTGTGCCAGGATTTAGGCAGGCTTGTTGCACAGTTGCTAAAGGTGGTGGTGTAAACTCAACGTGCAACTGTATAATGTGGAGAAAATGAGCAAATGCTGTGTAAAATGAAAATCCAGCCACTGGAAACAGCTGCTGCAGATAGGTTCTTCATTTAAGTTAATAGCCTCTTTATGGTAATAATTTCTGAAATTTCCTGACTTCATAAACCAGAGCCCTGAAGTGTGGTGTAAAGAGAGTTTAAAAGAAAAGCACACTGAGACAACTTCTTTATTTGGCTTGAAAACTGGTATTAGATTCTACTTTCAGTTTGTGTCCTAATGAATTTAGCAGGCTGCATCGTTTCCTGCACTGTTCTTTACAGCTAATTATTACATGCGTCACTTTGTCTAATTGTTATCTTAGACACTTTATCTTTTGCTTTATCTGTAACTATTGCAGAGTCTATCTCAGACTTTGAGAGATCTTCTTGAATGCAGCTGAGCAGAAACAGCCGTAGTATTTTATCATTGCTAGATGCAAAAGTGGGGAAAATAAGCAGAAAGTTGCCTGGCAGGGAAACCACTACCAGCAGCAGCTTGGGTCAGACCTTTTCAGTGGTGACCAGGTACTGCTACCGTGACAGCCTCCCTGAGGACCAGCAGAGGCTGCGTGACTGACAATTCTGTTCTTCAAGAAAAAAATTAAAATACAAGTGATGTTGTCATGGTGAAGTGTGTATATTCATTTTGGATCCGGTGTCCGTTTACTCTACTCTGGTACTTCCTCTTCATTTCTACCCTTTCTGTGTGTGTGGAGAAAACGTAGGATGTGGTTAATGGCTGTTTATGGACAGGTTGTATCCCACACTTTTCATTAATGCTTGTTATTCCAGTAGTGGCCCTTCACAGTGGACACCTTCTTATGTATGCGTCTTGACTTATTTTTCTTTCTAGTGCTTTGGAACCGAAATAAATATATATTAAAAACCTGTATGCTACTGTTTTCTAGATGACACTGGCAGTTCCTGGAGAATAGTCAAACAATTAAAATACAGGATTTTGGCACACACGTACAGTGACAGTAATTAGAAAGAGGGTGGAGAAAGCTTCCAGTTTCCCACCGAACTGCAGATGGCTGGGGCAGTTGTGTAGGATCCATGTTGTATGGTCGCTTGGTGAACATAAACACATTACATGTGTGATTATTCCCCCCCGACTTCCCTCCCTTTACCATATAAAAAGTAAAACTGTTGATGTTTAGAGAGTTAGTCTTGGAGAATGCTGCTATCACTCTGCAAAAAGATTTTTGAGGAAGGTGCTTCATTACCGGGAGTGTCCATTACCACTGTGTCGCCGGACAGAGTGATCTGAAAAGCCAGACTTGAACTGCAGCATACCGTAAGAGATCATGGGCTTCAGTTGAAGCTGGCTTTTGCGAGGCCGTGACCGGCAGTGTCCTGCTGCTTGAGAAGTGGCTGGCCTGGCGACGCTTGGGAGGGCGTGCGCTCCCACTGTTGCTCTTGGCTGCCTGCTGGAGATCGCAGTGCTATCAAAACACGGCACAGCTTTTCCGCTACAGTTTTGAAGACCATCAAGTAGGAAGTGTAAGGAACAAAAAAGTAGTTGCTTTCAAAGCCGCTGGTGGGAGCAGCTCGCAGGAGACCAAGGTTTATTTACTTAATTCGTGTACAGAAGTCTGTGAGCAAGTAAGTGCTTTTGGAGAGGCAGTCTGAACTTGAAAGAATAATAGCTTTATTATTACTGAGGGTAATAGCTTCACTTCCGTAACTGTTTATAGCCATCTCTTCTTTTCCCTCACACTTTTACTGCAAAGGCAGCAGGTTTCTTTTTGTATGTTCTTAAATCTTGGTGCTTTTAAATAGCATCAGCAACACTTGAGTTGGGAAGACAATAAATATCTTCTTATGATAGATGGTGTGGTTCTCCACAGTGAAGTTAGTCCGTGGAGCTGTGTCTGGGGTAGTACCAAAATCCCTGTCCGTCACTGGAGCCTGGGAGAGTTGGGAGCAGTCAGCACATTACTGGGAAAGGCTTAAGAAAGAAAAGTCCCAATCTTCCAACAAGGTCCCACGTTAACAAATGGTGGCAAGAAATGGGCCTACATTAGCATCCATATCACAAAGCAAAGTTGAAGACATATCATCATGCCTCAGCATTTAAATTAAAATTGGCCATCCCTTTCAATACAAGGGATGAAGTTGCACAATGCAATTAGGAGAAAGGCCCGTTGGTGCTTGACTAAGATAGTCACGCTCCCGGGAGATTTCCAGCAAGTCAGAAAATACACACCTCTGCAGTCTGGAGACTGGATTCTTGCCACTCAGCAAGCACGTCTTTCTTTTTTTAAGTCACATCTTTCTGTTAGATTAGATTTTTTTTCTATTGATCAATACTAACAAGCTTAAAATATTCTCAACTTCTGGCCATTTTTGTGTTGGTTAAGCACAGTTTATAAGACAAATAGAACGCGGAGGTAAAATCAGCCTAGCTGTGCTGATGCTAAATGTAGCTGCCTTGCACAAATGGAGTGTCACCAAAGTATTGGAAACCCTGTAATAATAATGATACTGTTCCTGCTTGTACTCACAACGGTGCTGAGGTTTCAGCTGGAAGATGTAGTTGTCTCCTGGAGTCCATCAGGTTTCAGCCAGTAGAAGCCCCAGTAGTTACTAGTGATTTTGGAGATTTTCACAGTTGTCTGAGTTACCAAAGCTCACAGACTTAGTTTTAGGGGCTTAATGGGATTCTGCTGAGAAAACTGTGAATGGTGGCACCAACAGTGTCAGTGGCTGCCGAGGCAAAGCCTGTGATGTATTGGTGAAAAGAGGTGGACCTTGATGAAGGAACTGGCTGTAGCTAAACATGAAACAAATTTAAATGCCAAATGAGGTGTATATTTTCATCGTAGCTCTGGTGACTGATCTCTGGCAATTTCCTTTTTTACACAGGAGCCAAAAAGTAAAGATGGGAGTGAATACTTTGACAGCAGAATGGACAACTTCACCACAGACACGCTGGCACCGTCACAGCTCTCTGCCTTGCTGTGGTCACCTGGCTCCAGCCACGTCCTGTCCCAAAGAAGTGAGTCCACCAATGCCATCAGCAGCGATGCCCTGAGGCAGAACATTTATGAAAACTTCATGCGGGAGCTGGAGATGAGCAGGACGAACCTGGAGAACACTGAGACCTCGTCGGAAACAGAGGACTCCAGCGGCGAGTCCCTCAGCTCCTTGGAACAGCTGGATTTGTTGTATGAGAAAGAGCAAGGAGTGGTGCGCAAGGCAGGGTGGCTGTTCTTCAAACCCCTGGTGACCCTGCAGAAGGAGAAGAAGCTGGAGCTGGTCACAAGGCGGAAGTGGAAGCAGTACTGGGTCACTCTCAAAGGTAAACTACCGTGTTGCTCCTTCGCCTTGGCAGCAGCGCTTGTTTTAATTGCGTCTCTGTTTCTGTTAGCAGGTTTAGGGGGATCAGAAATTCGTGCCTAACCTTACATGGTCTACCCACACCCTGAAGCAGGACACGTGTCTAAGCAGCCCACTGAATCAAGGTGGTGATCGTGTCTTTGGTACTGCACGTGCAGCCTTGCAGTTCATACCATAGAGGGAGTTGTTTCACCTGACTTCCCAGTTTTTGTACTCACACACAACTGGGGCATTAGAAGATGCTTTTGGGTGTTGGAGGTCAAAGACCAACTCCCACATCTATGGAAAAGTGTGCGATTCGGGGCAGAGGGGGCAGAAGCAGCAGCCCTGAGGTGCCCACGGCTTAGCTGCCATGGTCTGCTCCCAGGGCTCACTAGTCTCCCTCCTTTCCCTGGATGCTCTTTCACCTTGCCCGCTCCCCACCATACCAACCCCTTCTGGCCTTCGGCATGCCCACCTTCCCATCTGCCTCTGCTGGGAAACAGCCCCGTGGGAAGGCAATCCACTTAAAAGGGGGTGCTGCCTGTGGGCTGCGGTGGGATTGCTGTGCTCAGCGCTGCGTGCTGGAGGCTCAGAGTAGTTGGCAGGTAGGTGTGCTGCAAGTGTACGGGTGTCAGGAATTATGAGAAGGAAAATAACATCTATTGTGGGGAGGAAGAAGAATTTAATGGGTGAGTTCGTAGCCTTTTTTTTTTCTTCTTTGAATTTCATCCAAAGGATTTGCTTTTCAGTAAATATAATGCTAAGTTAATGAGTAAGGAAATGATCAAACTTAATAATTTCCTAGCAAAGCTGGGACTGGAGGAGAGAAAATAACAACTTTCCCACAGGTTGCCCTTTTCAAAATTCTGCATGGGTGTAGACCTGAAGAAAAATGAACAGCAAACAGCAAGTGCTGGGAATGCTGTCCTTGATAATGCTGATTTAAAAGAGGCAAAATCGCAAGAATGTAGCAGTTCTACCTAATAATTCAGAGACCTGTTATCAAGGGATCAAAATGTAGGCAGTCTTAACAGTTTAAATCACTTATCCTGATCATCAGATAGCATGATTCATGCTTAGAAGCAGTGTATACAAAGGGGGAAAAAATTGTCTGAATGCCACCCTCTTATTTTGTGTGTTTGCATTATGGAGTATGAATATGAGTTTGATCTGGCTCTTCTAAAATTCAAGTAGTTTCTAAATAATTCTATAAAAACTCTAAAGTGAAGTATATTGTATACTGGTAGTTCGTGTATTTATGGGATAATGAAGAGAAAGGAATTTCGGTGCTTTGTGTTTGGTTCTTTGCTATAAAATTGGCTTATTGGTGACCTTGAGCAAGTCACGTTCCTTCTTGCTACCTGAATTTCCCCAGCTATAAAAAAGGAATAATAAAATTCTTTGTAAAAAGCTTTATTGATTTCTGACATTATAAGAAGTATTAGATCCAACACTTCTTACTTGGGATAGGTGATATGGTTGCATTCATGGTGCAGAATCTCTTCCACTTTGTTAGCTGTTTTAAATATACATTCCTCATTTCCTTGATCTCGTACCTTTAATGTCCTGTAGAGACTTCCAATGCCAAAATAAACTTGCCTGTCTGCATATCAAGGCATAGTTCTGTTTTCATAATATGCTATATCAAGATCAAGGTGCTTGCTTTGGTTCTCCTTATACAGGGTTTTGAATAAATCTGTATTTAATTTGTTCTTGAAGTTTAAATAGCCAAGATATTTTAAAATATGACTTAAAATAGCCACATATGCAAATGGAGAACAGCATGTTTCTTTGCACTCTGTTGAGAAGTGTTTAATTATAAATATGCAGAAGGTTTATAACCACCTGGTTACCTGCCAGACTTCAAAGTATACATGTCCTGAGGCCTCTGCTCTACTTTCAGGGCCACCAAGACCTGAGCTTGAATAGTACCCTTTAACAAGAGCAACTCTCTTTTCCATCTGTCCTGTCTAGTTAGTTTATTTTAATGAGGGAAACTGCTTTCCCATTGTCCTTCCCCTTCAGTTCAAGTTTTTATTAAAATACTTGGACAATAATCATTCCCAGTGGGTCTGTCAGAGTTTATGAAACTAGCTGCTTCCAGGGATCGCTTGGCTTGACCCAAAGATATACCGGGGGTGCCATACACCTGAACACACAGGCATGCCCTTCATTTTTATGTACATATAAGCTGGCAGGATGAAAACCAACATATCTTTAGTTACCTTTTTGATAACACATAGGGGAAATATGGGAGTTTAAAATATAACTTAATTTGCACTTTGCTAAAATGCAGAAGTGGAAGTGGTTGTACGGTCCTGCTGCTGCTGAATGGAGGAGGGGGCTTGTTCTGATGGTTTAGTTTGCCCTGTTATGTTGGAATGACAGAAGAGCCATATCTGATATGCAGCATATAAAAACTCCATATGTTTCTTTTCCAGCTGCAGAGATCTCCAAGTGTTTCTGTGTCATACAGAAGATCAAGTGAGGGCTGCTAAGGGAGAAGGGGAGGACCAAGGGGAGGACCAACTCTATAGGATTTGCTTTTACCCTTAACATTCTACCAGACACTCTAGACAGTAATAAGAAAAGGTGCACTCAAGTAGACGCATTTCTATTTATTGGTCGGTAACCTCTGATACATATTTTCCTTATTCTTTTAACTGCTGTACATTCATGGGCACTGGAGAATGTGATGAAATCCGTCTGATGGAGCTCACTTTTCATACATTTTAGATTTGGCCTTTATGAGGACCAGTGTATTCCACCTCATAACTTTTCACAGCAAATGTGTCCTATAAGATCCAGTAGGCCCAGCTTGCCCCCTTATCAGACAGAAGAATCCCAAACCCCTTTAATTTGGTACTGATTTAGTATTTGATGTTTGAGGAAGCTCCCCTGGAATTTACGTGACTTTGGGTGATGTGTCTGGGATTTTTAATACAGCATTACATGTAAATGTCAGAGTATTACTAAAATAGAGGTTGAACTCTGTTTTTACGCATTTTAAAAGCATCCACAGAGGAAACATTTCTGGTTTGCTATGTCTCCTTGATAGGCATTTCCTAGGCGTATTTGCATGTGCATACGTACACACAGTGTGTCACACAGAGAAACACCAAGAGCCTGAAAATCAGCAAGTCAACCCCAAACCTCAGTTTTGGTGTTGCTCTGTGTTGTGGTGCCTCTTTGATTTGAAGGAAAAACAACAACAAAAAGCATACTAGAGAGATGACAATGCTGTAGCCGTAACAAACTTCATTGTCGTATTGGCTGAATTTCAAGTCCTCTACTGAATATGTATAGGATTTACAGCAGTAATATATTCATGGATTACTAGGCCCTAAGGGACCACTGTGATCATTTAGTCTGACTTGCTGTGTAATGCAGCTGTAGGTCTTCTCTAAATTAATTCCTGATTGAGTTTGAGCATATCTTTTGGAGAAGGCTTGCCTTGCTGGAGAGTCGACTATCAGCCTCAGATTTTTCTAGCTGCTTATCTTATCCTCAATTTTCAAGATGTATTTATCATATCTGGTCTTAGTTCTTCCAGGTTAAACATTCAGCCATAGTATAGTATTAATTTATCTGCCACATTTTAAAAAAGCACCAAATCCTCTGTTATTAAACTGCTCTTTCCCAGAGGTGAAAGTTAGGTTTATTTATTTTCTCTGAATGCACAGCTAGCCTAAGAAATTCTTGAGAAATCCAGTTTATAACTAGGTTATTTTAGTAATGCAGTTCAGTCTGTGACCCCTTGAATAGGCAAATCAGTGCGTCTCAGAGGACAGTGGATTTTAATGTGGGGCAGGAATGAAAGGCTGATGAGGATGGAGGGGACAAGCCCTTCTTGAGCCAACTTCACTGCCAAAGGCAACACAGCAATGTAGTCATACTGCTGGGGGCGGAGATCAAGTCTCCTCTGCTGTCCTCTGGAAATAATTCCTCTTGTTACACTCAGGATTGTCATTGTCAGAGATGAAGTTTATTTTCTGGATGCAAGTGTTGTACCTTGGATGTTACGCTTGTTTACAAGACTGAACATCCTCAAACTCAGGCCCTTTAAACTGTTTTAAATTATTCATTATTGCCTTAGTCTTCAATTTGCAGGTCGATTTAAGGAAATCCTCTTTAAATTTGAGAAGTTTATTCACTAAGTGTGTTTTTTGAAGACAAAAGTTACTGCAATCTTTTCAACAAATACAAAGATTTCTTGGGTGGCTGTTATGAGAGAGTTGGTTCAATTTAATAAAGAAACTCAAAAGCCGATTTAACTAAGTAGGAATTAATCTTTTCTACATGCTGTAACATATTAATAGTCTGAGTTTATTCATAGAATCACAGAATGGTTTGAGTCGGAAGGGACTTTTAAAGATATCCAGTCCAACCCCCTTGCCATGGGCAGGGATATCTTTCATTAAACCAGGTTACTCAAACCCCATCCAGTCTAATCTTGAACACTTCCATATTGATGTATCCTGTTTTATTTTTTAGGTCGATGGGTGTTTGTTGTGTCCCTATTAGATGTCTGTTCCAACTTTTCATTGGCAAATTCATCATTAACGTTGCCTGTTTTCCAGTTTAAAGATCTTTCTTTTTTCTCCATTTCAAAATGGAGGGGCAGAACTGATGTTCCCTGTCACAGAAGAGTGTCTTAATTCACAAATGCATTAATATAAGAGAACTCAAATGGGAGACTGAGAACTTACTTTCTCCTTATGTTTTTTTTTCCCCTCTGAACTGCAAAGGTTGTACTCTGCTGTTTTATGAGACCTATGGAAGGAACTCGATGGAGCAGAGCAGTTTGCCTCGATACGCCCTGTTTGCGGAGGACAGTATAGTTCAGTCTGTTCCAGAACATCCCAAGAAAGAAAATGTGTTCTGTCTCAGCAATTCTTTTGGAGATGTCTACCTATTTCAGGTAACAGTATGCATACGTAACTTTGTGGTTGTTTCCATTTTAGGATGTGTCTGTGAGTATGCACATGTATGTATATGATCATACACGTGCACACACACACACATCATGCTTGTGCTTTTGACTTAAAAATAATAGCATAATTACATTATTACACTATACTATTATAATATTTATTTAAGTGTACGATTTGACTTCAGGTATATGATATTACAGCAGTTGTCTCAGTCTTTTAAGGTTCAGAAATAAAAAGAACAAAGGTTAAAAATCCGCAAGACACTTTTGGTACCTGGTTGTTACAAGTTTCTAGAAAATCATCTTTATTATCAATTTTTTTCACGTCTATTATCATTCCACCCTTATGGAATGGTGTGCTCAACTCTGAATCCGCTAGCCTCAAAGAGAGTTTGCTTGAGCAAGATGTTCAAAAAAGAAGGCTAAAAATAATCTAAAGATCTTGTCTGCTTAACTGTGCCACTGGAAATGTTAACAAAGAACAGTATTATGTGGAACTGCCTGCATAGAAACATGTTGATTCATAGACACACTTGTAAATATCGCCGGAGACGCTTTGTGCGGATGTATTCTCTTTACCTTGCTATCCTCTCTCCACTAACTTGACATTTTTTAAGTAAGCAAATGCCTCTTCTCAGATTGTACATGTAAAATCTCTGTTGCCGTGTTACCTGCAGAAGAGGAGGTTTATCTTTGAAACCCAGTGGGCTTTACCTTAATTAATTGGAGGAGTGAAGGATGCAAGTCACATCTTTCCCACAGGAGCTTGCAGTTCTAAGAAGCAGAAGCTGAAGGTTGGAGGCAAGTCATGACGGAGTGCAAGAAAAGCTCACACTTCCCTTATTTGCACAGTTTTAAAGATAAAACTTTATTTCACTCATTTTAAGAAAAAGTGCCTAAGATCACAGTGAACCCATCAAGCACTTCATGTCCTAGAGCTGCTGAATTTCTTTTTTTCTTCCCCTCTTGTCTGCTCATAATGTTGCGCCGTTGATTTGTTTCACAGGCGACAAGCCAGACGGATCTGGAAAACTGGGTTACTGCCATACATTCAGCCTGTGCTTCCCTCTTTGCAAAGAAGCTTGGGAAAGAGGACACCGTTAGGCTGCTGAAAAATCAAACCAAGAGTCTCTTCCAGAAGATTGACATGGATGGCAAGATGAAAAAGATGGCAGAGTTGCAGCTCTCAATCGTTAGCGATCCAAAAAACAGGAAGGCCATAGAGAATCAGGTACTGGAAACAGTATTTTTGCAGGACCATATTTATCATTGTTTCTTTCTTTGGGCTCTGACTGTCTGTGCTTTCTAGGCTTGAGAGTAATTGTCTTGGGGATAGCTGGCACGGTAATTGTGATTATTGCCAGGTTTCTGCAGCAATCCAGAACAGGGCGGGAGGTAGGCTTCTCAAAATTGAGGATCAGACCAATCTGTTGTATGAGCACAGAGTTATTTCTTTTCTCTTCTGGAAAAATGTAATTAATTTTCACTGGTTTATGATATACTTAGCTGTTAATAATATCTAGTTGTTACATAGCATACCACAGAATATGCAGTACTTTCCATGAATAATTTAATTTATTATTGAATTGCAGTAGAGTTTTAAGAATAGGTACTTAGTGATACTGCTCTGCGCCTTAAGACAGGACATGAAGAGTACTTTATCCAAATAAAATTGGAGGAAGAACTGAGGCAGACAAAACCATGTGCTTCAGTTGAAATTTAGCCATGGCTAGAAGGCCAAGATCCACACGGCTTCTTAAAAAGCCACAGGAGTCTAAACGAGAACACGAAGTCAAGACTGGAGTTTTCCATCCTAGGTGGAAAAGCACTGCCATGAGTACCACTGGCAGCCACTGAAGCATTATACCAGTATCACTTCAGAGAAAAGAGTAACACTTAGTCACTAACAGCACTTCTTGTAACACTCTCTGGTTGCGTGCTGGGAATTTTTTATGACAGTATAAGCCCAGGTCCATCACTGCTTAGCTTGTGAGAGCTCACGTACTACAGGCAAAATCTTTGCCCATGGCTGGAGCAGACAAAATGTTTGCATGCAAACTTGTGCCTAGGTGAATTTTGTTTTGTTGCAGCAAGAAACGAGCTGAGGTGCCTCCCCCTGCAAATCTGAGTATGGCTTCTGAGTGCCTGATGTCTTATTCTGATCACATTTTCATATTATAGTGATAGGAATGCCTGAATCTTGGCTAAAGTAGCAGCTTAATGCTGAGGAAGATTCACCACTGATTTGTTTTTTAAAACAAAAACCATAACAACCACCACAAAACTTAGTGTTCATGGTGTGTATGTACCTTGGGATTTTCGGCAAGCTGTGTCTAAGACAAAAGGTGGTAAACTGATGAGCAGCTAGAACTGTTCCTCCGTGGAAACGGTCACTTTATTGTCTGTACGGTGGTGCATGAACATCAAGCCTTACCCTGCTCTCACTTCTAGCACGTGAACCAGGAATCACTCCAGTGATACCTTATGGAAGTGCAGCTTGAGGTGTTGACATCTTTCCCACGTCCCCAGTTTTGCCATCAACAACCGGCAAAAGATGCTTTAATTAGGCATGCTTAATGTTCAGACAAAGACCTCACTACACACGTCCTTTCGTGTGCTGAACTCATCTAGTAGTTTAGCCTAATAGGTCTGTGGACTGAGGTTGCTGTATCTTTAATTTTATTAGGCCATTAACAGAAGACATCTGATAATTTGAATTGGTTGACTAGTATTTGAGAGCCCATCCCTACTTACCTTTCCAGTCAGAGAAGCTATTGCTCTGTCATTACTTTAGGCTGCCCATTATGGCCTCTTGAGTAGCAACTGAAGTTTATTTCCTTTGATCTAGTACAGCATAATTATGTTTCTTTGGTTAGTGGAACATCTTTAGTTTCATGGATTTGATGCTTATAGTATTTAAAATTCTTACTGTACTGGTTTGAACTGGTGGAAGGGCATACTGACTGGTACTGACTTCACTGCCAAGCTCCTGTAGCACACTTCAGTCTAAAACTATCTGAGCAGAGTTCAATAAGTATGCGGATTTCTGTAGAAATTTGTGGTGCAGATGTTCCTAAGCCCTTTGAGTGCTCAGATGTTCATAATGTATTTCCAGGTGACTTTATTTCACAGTCCAGAGCCTAGTGAGGTGAATGGAGGAGAAAAAATGTTAAGCATCCTTTTATTGCAGTAGGTTTTGAGACCCAGAAGAATATACAGATTTCTACAGATGTCTAGCACTTGTAATATGTGATGCACTGAGGAAAACTCCTGACGTATGTTGACTTAATTTACCCCTTCCCCCATTACATACTCATGCTAGTAGTTTACCTAGAGTCAACTAAAGAGTATTAATGGTGCTCTCTTAATAGCTGCTAATTAGATATTCTGTCCTGGAGCAACTGTCATTGTTTTCCAGCTCAGTCCCTTGAAGAAGTTGGCTGCATTCTGCTAGAACTGAAATCCATCACTAGGGCTGCAGAAGATTTATTCCAGTTAATCTTCTGTCTATGAATGTCTCAAAACATTGAATGAGGGCAAACCAGTGAGACAGAGTGAGATGGATCATGTGCAAACATGCACTAGTTAGCAAACAATAAATTCATAATGAGCCTTTTCTCCAGTCTTGATCCCTTTGATCTCTATAAAATCTCTCCTTACAGTTGCTGAAGGTTTGTTGGCAAAGTCACTTCAGAGAGAAGTCGATAACTGGGTTTCCTAATCTTTCAATTTCATATCTCAGAGATTGGCTTTTGCAAAGAAAAAAAAAGTATCTTGATGTAATTAGTAACTGAGAATTCTTAATATACTTAGTAAGCCAACAATTTTGAAAAAACACTATTCCTGGGGGAAAAGTTTTGCATGTATGTAGCTCAGTTGTTTAGTAACTGTGGTTATTTAATTGTCTTTTGCCCACTTTGAGTAACAAGAGGAATATAAATTCTGGATTTGTTTTTGCGTAGATTTGGTGGTGTTTTCAATCATGTGGCAGTTACGATTCCTCCATGCTGCAGTGTATTGAGTTGCCAAAACTGTAGTTTATAAGCATGCCCTACATCCTCTGCTGGAAAACTTCACTGGTGATATATTTTGGGAAGTCAGAGGAAATAGTGTGATTGACTTCAGAGGGACCGTGGTAGTTTTTTTAGGGGTTTTTTTTAGTGTAGAAAGATGAAGCACAGTCTTAATTTATTTCCAGTGGGGAATTACCTTGGAAACTGTGATTTCTATATCCTTTCTCCTTTTCCTTCCTCTTCCTCAGAAAAGGAACCAGCCAACTCAAATGTCTATTTTCTTTCACATCTGTATTGATTTAAAACCAATACTTCTCTGCTGAAGACTTAGTAATTCATGGGGCTTTACAAGCAAGCAAAACCTTTTCTTGTTTCACAGTTACCATCACCTGAAAGGCAGTTGCAGTAAAGAAACCCAGACTTCTAAAATTGCTATAAGTATTATAATGTACATAAATGTTTATTTTTGGTGTTCAGCAAATGGACTGGAGAAGCTTATCTAATACTATCTTTTAAATTTGGTGGATTTGCAGGCTGGCAATTGATAAAGCTAGTGCTAAACAGAAGTACAAACAAAAAATGACAAGGAAAATGTTGTTTTTCTAGAGAAATGATTCTTTTAGAGACTTCATGCTATCCAACTGGTTGAGAAATGTCTTCAGCCTTGCGGCCTGGATGAGGGGTTCTTTCCATCTGGGTTTACTGGTCCAATAATAATAGTAGACTTATGACTGTTTAAGATAAAATGGTAGTCCCTCACATAGCTATTGGTATCGTTGGGCAGTTTAGAAGAGATCAATGAAGAATCTGCAAGAGCAGTGTAAATAGAGCAGCCAGTCCCTGTAGGCCAGTGGGGACACGGCTGGAAATCCAAAGTCTGCACATACTACCGTACAGCAGCCACGTGCGTTTGTATTACTATACGCAATAAATATGTTGTGGCTGGTGGTAGTCCCCCAGGGTATAACTTCTCCACTAAACTGAAGAGAATTAGGATGAAAGGTAGCAAGTTTGAAAATCCTCTGGCGCCGAGACGAAATTCAAAGCCCGTCTTTAAAAAAATTTTAGTTTTTCTAGCTCTTTACGCTGCTAGAGAAATCACAGTGTTTGGTATGAATATAGAGCCCTGTCTAACTGCTGCTGAAGTTAGTGAAAGGGATTATTAGCATTTACTTGGAGCTCTTTTAGCAAAATATTGCACATTAGGCCAAAAGTGGGGCTGTCTCCGCCTGTAGAACTGGTTTTAAAGGGATGGAAAATCTACCTCACAGTGAGGGTACTGCAGCTCTGAGTGTGCTTTGTGTATTTGGTATATAAATCTATTCTGTTGTCTCACTTTAGAACGATAATATAAATAATAGTTGCTTGAAAGCATTCTGGGTTTTTCTCTTCAAATTTGAATATGTTAGTATAATCATGTTTTCCAAGCTATTCAGTGGTTTCTGTTGTGATTCATATTTTCTGTGCACATGGTACTTAACTTACTTGTCAGATGTTATGAACATAGGTATTTACTTGCAGGCACTGAAATGATGAGGCATTAATGAGAAGAACAGGCATATGCTTGGTGATATTTTTTATGGAAGTTTTCATATGTGTCCTCCAACTAAAAGTAGTTTATCTGTTGCCATAAAAAATAAGGGCATCAGTAAGGTGGTGATCTATTTACTCTGAGTAGTCATTAAATCCGTTAGTACCTTTCTTCCCTTCCCTGCAGTGGTCTTTGGCTTTTTACATTGAGCATAACTTCATTACTTTTTGTTTGTTTGTTTGTTTAAAATGTACCTAGGGCTTTCTACATTCTCTCACATTTATAGGAAGATGATGGAAATAGTTTGGCGAATTTCATTCTTCAGGCTCCCCAAAGCCCAAATTTCATGTCTTAATTTTCTATAAAGCATCTGATGAAATACTGTCTGACATTCAGATGAAAACTCACAATACTAACTCTCAAAGAGAATGCTTTCAGGGAACTTTGCTAGCACTTGCCAGTTTTGCCGCATACAAATTCAACTTGAATCACAATACATAGTTGCTTTTCTTTCTTCCATACCCTCCTAAACTAAAATAAGTTATCTAAACTTGTTAGAATAGATCTTCAGTTTGGACGATCTTTGAATAGGCTAGAGCAGAGCTCTGCTTTCTGAGAGGTTCAGTACTATTTCTTTTCAGGTGTCACTCTTCAGCATAGGATGATCCCTCTCTACATTGTTAGCAAAATTCTCCTCTTTAGTAGTAGTAGGCTGTCTCGAATGAATGGAGTGAGTAAGCAGCCAAAAAGTTAGGGAAGATCGTCTCCATTCTCTTCACCACTGTAATTACTGTTTTGCAGATGGGTGAATTTCCATCTTTGTTTCACAAATATTTAGTATAAAATAATGAAAAACAAATAAACTCTTACCTCATCTCATACGATGAAGCTGGTGAGGGAGTGTGCGCAGGAAGGGCTGGTTTTCTGCTTTTTGGGGAGGGCAGCTGGATAATAAGATTCTGTGGCTCTCTTAATTACATCCCTAGCTATAGACATACATGTGATACTGCATTTTCAGTCAGATTATTGACAAGAATGTAAATTAGGTACACTTGGGTGCACTTTTGTGCTATCGGTGATATTGCGAATAAGATTTCCTCTCTCTGTTTCGGTTAACATTAAAAAAAAAAGCTATTTTTAATTTTTTTTTTTTTAATTTCAGGAAGTTTTCTTAACCTTTCTTTAATTCATTAGGCAGAATGAGGAATAAAGGGTGTTGCTAATTGCTCATTGTTGTTATACTCTACTATGTTCCCTTTTTTTAGTTCCTTGAGCTGAAAGTTATGACATTATCTCTGTAGTGCCCTTTAAAGTAATGGAATCTCTGGGAGAGTGATGTTTTTGCTTCTTTGAGTTCTCTTTAGGAAGTAATGACAATAAAAATATTTGCCTTGTCCCCAGAAACCAAGTGACTCATTTATCCAGATGGGTACAATATGAATTGTGTCTGAGAACCAGGGACTGGAATGCAAAGAGTTTGGTGTTGTTTGTAATGTGGTTGAAAAGCTGTTCATATGAAAAAGCAGCAGAAGTTTCTTTTAAATTCATAGAGTTCCCTACATCAGCTTACAGAGACACTTTCCATCTGGGCAGAAGATGTGCGTAGGGGAAAATTCTGAATTTTTTACTGCTATAGATAGTGAATTGTGTCACCAAGGAGCTCACGTTTCTATATGGTATTAGAACTTTTATTAAACCAACCAGTTTTAAAGGCTGAAGCACTGAGGGAAGGCTCTCCTCCCTGTGCGTCTTTTCTTTTGTGCTGCGTTAAATAAGCGCCAAGTGGAAAACTGGTATTTTGTTGTCAGGTGAGCTGTCAAAGAAGTTTCTTCTCTAGGTTCTTGAAGTATTACTACCTTGAGTTGATACGGGGTCTTTTCTGGCGCTGCTTTCTGCCATTCACATACTCATTTGGGTTTTACTGCACTGAGCTCTCTTAGTCTGTACAGAGCAGGTGTTTGCAAATGAGACAGTCCTTCCCCAACCCCAAAAGATGCTGTTTGCACCCTACTATCAGAAGGGCGAGGAGCAGGGACCCTCCCTGAGCCACTGTGCTGGCACTGCTTTTGTGGGGACTGTCGGGGCCTTCCCTTTTACAGTCTGCAAACCAAAAGCATGTTCAAGTGGAGGTGGAGGTGCCACCAGATATGTCACCTGCAGAGAGGACTATGTAGTGCGCATAGGACTATGGATCCCCACGTCACCACTGGTCTGTATTGCCTGGTCTGAATGTATTTGCCTTGCCTTTCCCAAGCTCCCGCTTTAGAGTTTGCCTATAGAATACTTAGCAGGGTTATTGAATTAACAGAGACCTGCTTTTGAGCATCTTCCTTTAGCACATCTGTTTGTGTGATTTAAAGTGTAATTAATTTACAACTTTTTCTTAGTGTCTGAATTGATTTTTCACTAGCCTGGAGGAGAACTGGCTATTTATGTTCTGAAAATGATCATTACTGCTAAAGTAGTGCCAAAAGTACCATGCTGGTGTTCCTTTGTATGTTAACTCTTAAAAACTCATTCCTGAACTATGTCTCTGATGCAAAAGCTCATTGTGTCACTCAGCACTCCCCACATAATGACTGTCTTGTCCCTGCACCAGGCTTCCTTTCATGAGTTCTCCTGGTGGCCCAGACTAAATAATTCCTGGCCCTGATTCTTGGGGCTTCCCTTGTTTTACTCTTTTTTATGTCTCTGCCATGGCCTCCTTTTTCTCTCTACTTTACAGGGATCCTGTTAGGCTGAATACATTTATTTGGGTGGCTCCTCCTTGCCTTTCTCCCAGCCTCTCCCCTGCTGCCACTAAACCCAGAAATCCCTGCCTAACATTTGCCTGTACTTAGAATGACATCCCCCCTTTTCTCTAGGGAAAGCCTTTCATGCTTTTCCTAGGAATTCACATGGAGGTGTCTGAGAGAGGGTGGTTTTGGATGCCCTGGGCACTGTAGCTGCCAGTGTGAGGCAAGCGCAACAGCTGAGCTGCTCACGTGTGCTCCCTTGTTTTGGCGTGCCACACATCAGGCCGTATCTCTTATCTCCTGGCAGACTCGCTTTGTGCTGCTGTTAGCCTTTGTCACCCATTCCCACTCTCACGGTTTGTCTGGTGCATCCACTTTTCCCCCTTTGCTTTTGAGCAGATTTCGAAGGGGCCGTTTTGTCTGGTCACGATGAAGTTAAGTCCTTGAGCCGTCTTTTGGGCAGTCCTCCCACGTGGGGCAGAGATTTGCCTCACACAATAGCAGAGTAAGGATCGCAGCAGCTCGTCTGCAGGCTGTAAATTAACTTCGTGGACCAGGTCACACTGCGCTTTGAAGTTGTTGCTTTTGTATTTGTGTGCTTCCCCCATTTAGTCTTCAAGAATATAAATCTTCAGGAAGAATTATCATAGTTTAAAAGGCTTAGACAAATAGCAGCTGGTATTGGTTCGTGGTCTCCAATTGGTTCCAGACATCCCTGGTTTTGATAAGACTACAAGACAATCCCAGAAATTCCCTGCCTACAGCTTTTGCTAATGCCATTAAATGTAACATTGTGATTACTAACGCTTTTGGAGCTGATTAGCTAGCATCCTGTGTGACTGATAAACAACGTAATTTAATTATTTCTTCAGAATGTCCTCATGTTGTACCCCACTCCCCCATCTTAGATTTTCTTTATGTTAAAATATAATTTAGTACCAAAGTTTAATGGGGATTTTAAAGAAGGCCTCAGAAACACAAGTACGCCTGTGTTCAGCTCCTGCTTAGTGAGGACAGGATGCTCCACTCCAGCGGTGCCCAGAACAAGCCTTGCTCTGTTCCTGAGCTGTTCAAAGTTGGCCTGGCTCCGTGCCCATGGAGGTGTCATCCCAAAGGGAGAGACTTCACCTGAGCTTGTAGCTTTTGACTTTGTGAAAAGCTGACAACCATGTTTTCATTCTAGTTGGGTATCGATACAGAGAAAGAGCTCGTCACAAAACCTCCTATTGGAGTAGTCCCATGCGTAAAGTACTGGCAAGCAGTAAAACGCTCTGTGAGGAGGGTCTGAGAGCACAAAGAATGCAAAGTAAAGGGCAGTGTAAAGGACAACGATCAAATAAACCCAAGAAAAAAGTGATTATTCTTTCTAGGGCGCAAAGGGTGCATGTTATGAATGTCTGTGGTGAGAGATGAGATCAGGCATCTTCATTATGTGTGTGTATCTCTGGCCTCTTTCTCTGGACTTTTGTGCCTCATGACAAACTTTTGTGATGCTATCTTTTGCTTTTAATAGTCATTCCTTGAAAGATTTTAATTTTTTAAGTGGACTGTAAATTATAATTTTGCATTCGCAGATGTACAAGATGGTATATTGTCTTCCCTATATTCACCTTCCTGCCAAATAAGATTACCTTCTACTTCCAAAAGTATAGTCGTAACTGATGCCACGATTTGTGAGCACATGTGTAAGGAAGCCAGAATAGGTAGCGTCTCAGTTGTAATACAAGACTTAGCACCGTTTTGTTGACAGGGCCTTTTTTACCCTTTCACTGCTCGCTTCTTCACTGTTGAAAGTAAGAGGCAAGAAACTTCAGTTCTTGTGATACTTGGCAGCATTATAAGGAAACTGAACTGATTTTACTTCTAGGTGAGCCTGTGGGCCATAGTTCACCAGAGGTTTTTATTATATTTATCAGCCTGTTTTCTGAGTCATAAAAGGTGCCTGTCCCAGGCTTGGGTAACCTCAGTGTGAGGTGGTAATGTCCTGTGGGCACAGGGACAGGCAGGGTGTGCCAGTGAAAGGGATGAAGGCAATGCACATTTGAGAAAACCTGATGAACTTTATCCGCAGCCTTAAACCACCTGTTGAACAACCAACATGCGGCGATGGGAGCTGGTATCGGAAGATCAGCATTGTCAGGGGATTTTAACAATCTTCAGTACGTGAACGTAGTGTGCGTTAACCTAATGGACCCGCCTTTTCTGCCTTCCCATGTGTGAACGTGTCAAGTCTGTTAAACACATCTTCCTTTTTAATTTGTACGGCTTATCAGTATCAATGTATATTGTACACTGTGGGGCAGATTTTAGCTGCAACTACCAACCTGTAAGTTGGGGAAATGGAAAGCAAAATTTGACTTTTGTGCATAAGAATATGTGTTTGTGTAGATAAGAGTGTATCTACACAAATACTTAAGATCTGTCATCTGAGTCTTCATTTAGAACTTTTTTGGTCTAGTAAATATTTGAGTGTCTTCACTTTCCTAATTTTATGTTGAAACTGGATTAAGCTGTCTGTTACATCTGCATTTACCTGTGTTAGATAGGTTTAAAAATTGCATGAAGCGTATGTATACATTCTTGCTTTTGGGCATATATAGCTCATTTTTGCAGTTTGCCTGAGCATAAGCATGTCTTAACCTATTAGCCAGACAAAGAACCACACACACTTGTGTTGCCAATATTGTCTCCTGTTTACAGAGAGAGGCCGCAAGATGAGAGTGAAGAATGAGCAGGACCTAACAGTGGAGCTGCTTCACTTTGCGAAGTGCGTTAGTGTAGCTATGCAGCTTTGCTTTCAGCCAGGCAGCTGTACAATCTAAGCTCATGAAAATGAAGGAAACAAAACTAATCTCCAAAAAGAGAGAGAGAGAGAAGGGGGGGGGGGGAAAAAAAGCCTTCATGAACCACAGGGCTATGTTTTTATGTAACTGCTTTTGTGGCTATCAAACTACCCGAAGTTCATGTTATGTTCATCTTGTCAGTATGCATTTAAGACCACCAGCTTTGTTTTATTTCAAGCCATCTTTTGGGTTGATGTAACACAATATGACTGAATGTGTTTTGGCAGGGAATAACTAATCTAATCCATATACCACCAGATGAAAGTAATTTACTATGGGTTTGTGGAAGAGCTCTAATTTTCAATGCAACCCACAAAGACATTTTTCCCCTTTTAATTGTCCCTTTTTATATCTAAACAGATCCAGCAATGGGAACAGAACCTGGAAAAATTTAACATGGACCTTTTCCGAATGCGATGTTACCTAGCCAGTTTGCAAGGTGGGGAGCTCCCAAACCCAAAGAGCCTTTTGGCTGCTGCTAGTCGTCCTTCAAAATTGGCACTGGGGCGGCTCGGCATTTTCTCCGTCTCATCCTTCCATGCACTGGTAAGTCTGAATGCACTTTCATGGGTGCGTTACACATTAATATTGTACTCAGATGTGGGATTGTGCTGGGATAAATTCCCAGCATGGCTGCACCCACATGCATTGACTGAGACAGCCCTGTGCCCCTCTCACCCGTTCTGCCTGTTCCTTGACTGCAAAAAAAGATTTTCTTCCACAGACACATACTTTGAAATCATGCAAAGGCCATGACTTTTTTGGGGGGACTCCAGAATTTTGGGTACTTCTGACCTATATCTAAAAAAAACCCAAACAAAAATATTCTTCAGATTTAGATGAGTCATTGTGTTGAAATTTTGTCACTGTGATTTCACCTCCACTGAGTTCAGAGTTTAAAGTGTATAGGAGCTAAGTCACTTAGAGTGAAAAGAACCTAGCGCTGAAATTTCCAAAAATGATTCAGGTTCCTATGGATGGAGTTAATCTCTTTTGGAGGTCTCAGATGGCTCTGTTTTTCAGAAACAGTTTGATACCCTCCCAAAGAGGAAGTATTTTTAGACTAGGCTAAAACTAGAGAGAATCCAAAATTATAAGTCACTTTTTCAGAACTGTGGCCTGTGCTTGCAAAGAATGAGAGACATCCACAGCTGTTGTAAGCTGTTGTCACCCTGTCAGCTTTAAGTGAAGTATGGCAGTAGCAGGTTCACCTCTGCTCTTTAACCTTGGCAGGGCTGTGAGGCTGATCTTGGCAGAGAGGAGTGGACCACATTTGCTGCATGAGAAGTCAATCTGAATAGTAGTCCTAAAAGTCGCATCGGGGAATGAGTTTCTCTCTGCCACTGTTTTTATCTGTGTGGTTTATGTCATTGCTTGTTAATAACTCAGTGCCATAGCATGTTTATCTGCTATGGCAATTTTGAGTCTTTCTTCCTCTAGCAATTTCATATCTGAATGATAGGTTATCATTCTTCTTTGGAGTCATTTCATTAACTTCTTTTGTTGTACAGAGCAATGTTTTCTCAATTCTTCCCTTCCTATGACCTTCTAATTTTGCCCCATGACAAAAAAAATTACACTGTCACCCCATTGTAATACCAAAACAAGCATCACCCCTGAAAGTTTAAAGCACTGTCCTTGCACCTTGGCATATTACATTGCGGTCAGCTGAAGTAACTATCATTTTGTACCTCAAGTTGAAATAACTGTCAATATTTTGCTCTTATGAAAGTGATATGGGAAGGCCTTTCTCTGTGTTTAAATAGATCTGCTCCAGGGATGAAGCTGCCCTCAGGAAACGTACCCTTTCTCTGTCACAAAGAGTCCGAAATAAGAAGGGTTTATTTTCTTCGCTGAAAGGACTGGACACGTTGGCAAGAAAAGGAAAAGAAAAGCGACCTTCCATAACTCAGGTAGATCTTATTTGCTGGGGATAGCATAGAAGGCCTTGTTTCTGCTGGGGCTCATCCTACAAGGTGCTGTTGGTGCACGGGATAGGAGACATCTGTCCGTCAAATTTGCATTCACAGCTTCAGTAGACATGGCAGACTAGCAATGCGAGCATCACTTTTGAAGAGTATACATTCAATTCTGGGTTTCTTTGCAATAAATAAAATTGGTGAATGAGAGGTTTTGACCCAGTGGGTTTGTTATCAGCAGCACAAGACTGTGGCAAGGGTGTTGGAGCTAAGTGATCTTTAAGGTTCCTTCCAACCTAAATCATTCTATGATTCTATGAAAACTTGCCTTCTGGCACATTGCAGAGTGTTTGGAAGTAGAGTTTCTTTGGAGACAGCCTGTGTGCACAGTCCTTAACACAGTGTTGTGCTGACTTATGTCTGGGACTCTGAAGTACTACTGCAATTGAATGTAGGGTAACACAGGTGAGTCCTCAAGAAGAAAAGAGGAGAGACTTCTGCACAGAGAAATGTCTTTGGCATGGCCTCTCAAAGCAGCACGTCCTGCTTGGAAGTACATTTTAGCCAAGAGGAGAAGACAACTGTCATGCATGAGGCCAGCTGCTGGTACAGGCAGCTGTCGAATAAAGCTGTGCCAGTTGACACCAGCTGAAGGCAGGTTTGATGTGGTGGGGCACGCTGGATGCTCCTGCATGCTCCCACTGAAACGCCGCCTTACTAATGAAGTTGCAGCATCTCACAGGGTCATTTTCTCTTGTGAAACTGGTGGCCCATGCATGCATTTAGTTTAAACCCCACACTTCAGGAGTCTGTATTTTCTCAATCAAAATGCAAGTAAATGTGAAACAAAAGATTGCTGCCTTCTCCCTGAAAAAAAGGTAAATAACAGCAGAGACACTTCCTTGACAGTGAGGAAGGTGTGGAGGTGCACCCACACTAAGAACATTACTATTTTCACTAGCTTCTGCCATGTCTGCCATTTCTCCTGCAAAACAGTATTTTTGTGTGTTATTCATTAGGTGACTTTGTTCCTGCTGTTCCCTGGCCCTTGTATTTTGATTTTCTTAGTCAAAATTCTATGATCAGCACTAGAAAATCAGCTAATCTTGCATGTCTGGTAAACTGCTTGTCGAATATTTAAACAAACCTATCTGTATGCCTACTGCAATAGTCCCAGAGCTGATGCAACAGATTTAATGTTGCAAAATAACATGTCAGTATTTTCTAGTCTAGTGGTTTGTATTTTTAACAGGTAAATATTTATCTGTGTGTTATGCTGGGATGAAGCTTCTAGGGGTGACTGTTACGCATTTTAGCGCATCAATTGAGATGCGTTTACATGGTGCAATTGAATAAGAATAAAACTCAAGTCTGTCTTATGAAAGAGAGAACTGAAGGAGAAATTTTCTCTGGGTCGTCCTTTTCACATAATTTCCCCTGTGGTCCCCAGCAGGTGAGTCTGTGAGTCCTGCACCTCTATTTCTCTATTAATAAGAGCCCTGAGGGAAGGGGCGTTATGCCCCTTAGCTCTGTTCCCAGCAGAGCTGTTACTTTGCAGTGTCTTAACTGGGTAATACATCCTCCCGTATGCTTTATAGCCTGTGAAGGGGATTCTGTGGAGCTCAGGGACGGGGAATCTTATTTCTGTGGCAAGGAAAGGAGGCTTCTGCTGCCCTCTCAGTGCTTTTCCAAGCATGGTGGAGGGAGCCCTGGAGCAGGCAGAGGTTCCCTGCAGCTCGTTCCTCACCCTCCTTTTTCCAAACCTTGCAATCAGCTGGCTCAAAAATGTGTTCATTTTCATCCATGAGCTGAGGTTCTTGTATTTATTTGGTATATATATATATTTTTAATTAAACATCCTACAATAAAATTAAGGGAATGTAAATGCTGGGTGTTGCATGTGAATAACACCGGCCTGTGACTCATACCCATAAAAATGAGGAATTTTTAAGGGCATGGATTGAAAACTGACCCGTGAACCTAGAAGGTGGCTGAAAAAGGGAGCCACGTCCTTGGTCAGACTTCTGTGTATCCACATAATTGTACATTGTATATCAAAATTGGAATAGACCTGAGGCTGCCTTTCTTGTCATCTCTTTCAGCCCACTGGGAAACTGGGTTAAGCCAAGAAGTGGAGCTCGCTTCTCTGCTCATTGTGCTCTGATGTCTGTATCAGACAATAGGTTAAAAATGCCTTGCTTTCTTGGATTTAAAGTTCATTTGAAGGGAGCTGGTGTGTTTTAGTCTGCCGTACCCTAGCTTCAAAATTAGATGGTATATTCTTGAACATAGTCATGTCCCAGAAGTTTTTTATTTTATCTTAAGTTTAATTTTCTGGTATTAATAAAGAAAAGGTTCAGAGTTTCTATGCTGGGAGGCTTTCGTAAACATTAATGAAGTGGCTTAGTCTTTTACAAATCAGTTAATAAAACTGCACTGTAGCAGATGGGGGATGTCTAGGCTCACATTATCCCTGGTTTCTTAAATGCTTATCTGCTTTCTTGTGTCTAAATGATAAATTGTTTTGAGAAATCATAAACAATAAAATACTTCGATTAGCTCTGTGGATGAGACAAGGAAGAGGAAGTTCAGAAGTGGTGCCCTTAATTTACATTGGCAGAAACTAGATTTCATATGAAATTTAAAGAGAGAACTTGCTGTTGTCTTGGATTATCTGAAAGGCTTTTGTTCGTACAGGGGGAAAAAAAAAGAAGAAAGAAAAACCTAAACCAAAAAAAGCTCAGATGTATGTTTAACATTGTCCTGATTTGTTGACTGCAGGAGGAGTTAAAATTTTATTTATATTTTCACTTTGGAAGGGGGTAATGTTATTACCTTTAAATCACAACATCATGCATAAACTGTATAGATCTATCTGTGCGTTTATACAGCCCTTATCACCAAAATACCTGATTGTACCCATAGCCATTTATTGGATTTCTACAAATTTCATTAATAAGCCTAACACCTTTGTGAGATACTAGTAGTTAAGCTTTCAAAACAGATGGGGAATGTAAGTCTCAGTTTCTGCTTTCATCACTTCCAAAGCAGACACAGTAGTCAGCTTTTTTCGTTACTTAATAGTGAGGGGTTTGGGTCAATTATGCCTTTAAAGCTAAGCTAAAAGTTTCCATTGATAGTGTCAACCTAACTGCTCAGTTAGAAGAGATGAAAAACTATAAGGTAAGAAGTTTTAGAAGGCAACAACAATGATTTTAAATAGTTCCTTTAAATCATTATGAGATTTGTAGTTGTACCTAACACTAGGAGGACGTAAATGCTTTTATACATAATTGACTGCGAGTGTGCACGTAGCCTGAGAGAGAAAACTTGCTTAAATTTTCTCTATAGAGGAAGATTTTTGTTTCTTTAACACTACTTCTAGTCAAAATAAAGCAATAAAAAGTAAAAAAAGATCCCTGGGGTTTAGCAGGTTGATACATATTTATTCGTTTAGTTTTCATTTTTATTTTTTCAAATAATTTACCTCACACAAGTAAGAAATAAAGGGTTTAATTGTTTAAACCATTTATTTATTTGTTATTTTTTTAAATAGATTTTTGATTCAGCTGGAGGACATGGATTTGCTGGTGTCCATAATTCAGCCAACTCTGCTGAGGTAAGATATGCCTGTCCTTATTCTGCACCATCTTCTTTTTAAATTCCTGAATATATTTCACTAAGTGTATGATGAAGCTGGTTCAGAAACCCCACTAGAGTTTCATAAAATGCAGTTAGTGTTGGATGGCAGGATTATAATTTGTCTAATGAAACCACTTTAATGAAAGTTTCTGGGCATGCATGGTAGCTGTTTTTTAAAAAAATTAATAATAATTAAAAAAAAATCCCTAGAAGCTTTGTCACAACAGTAATACAGTGTATACCCTGTCTGAGAGATTTGGAACCAAGCTTGTTTGAAAAGCATCCTTCAGAGCATGGCAAAACCCAAGGTGTATTTTTCCCCTTTGCCTACTTCAACAGAACCTGTTGAAGTATAAAGGCAAAGTTGAACCTGTTTGAGGATAAAGGCAAATAAAGTCTAATTAAAGTCAGTGGAGCATACCAGCAGAGAAGTGTGAGTTAGTATGTAGCTGGAGATTGCCCAAGTGAAGGAAGAGGAAGCAGCATCCCCTTGACTGCGTTACCCGTTAAATAGCTGTGTCTGATTCCCTGCGGTGCCCGGCGGCAGGAGAGCTGCTGCTGACCCCTGCCCGGTGTGAGTCGTGGTCCCTCTCAGCTCCCACAGCCTCCCTGGGGATAACCTTGCCGTCCCTCAGTCTGGAAGCAAAGCAGAATGCTCCAAAATCCATAATCACATACATGTAGGACCACTGAGCATTGTCTTTGTGCTGTGGTGCTTACACAGACAGAATCCTTTTCCTGGGTAAGCTTGTGCAGGCTCCAAATAAAAAATTCAAATTAAGTCTTAGGCACAAGGTTTCTGGACTTTGTTTTCTATATGGTATAGCTGGATTACTTTGAAGGTGACATGTGCCACGCTCAAAGGGTTATTTGCCTTCCCATCTACTCCCTGTCCCTTTTCCTCCTTTGTTCCCTGAACGGGATACTCCTCCGATGCAGTTTAAAACTTGAAAGAAGACTTTTAAAAATCACACTACAATACTGTTCCCTTTCAGCTGGGTTTGTGTACCAGATATTAGACAAAAATTGAAAATCTACATTTAAAATGAAATATTGCTCTTGAAAATGTTTAACTATAATGAAGAGCTGCAATGAATCTCCTAAGGAAGGTTTGGACAAAGCTTGTAATTTCTCATAGGTTTTTATGTTGTTTTTTTGGTATCATTATATGCTACATAGTTTATTTTCTCATCAAGTGCATTCATTTAACAGCTAGGTAAGAAAGAAGTATGTAATTATGCAGGAGTTATACCACTGAGAGACTCATCTCCCACTGACAGCAGCTAATCCTGTTTTGCCTCCTGAAAGTATCTTCACATTTTGTCTGTTCTTTGAAATAGTATATTGAAACACCTGAATTCTCTTAGTTACTTGCTTGTTATGTCCTGGGGTGGGAAAGTATTTAAGCCAAATCACTTCTCTCTTTTCAAAATGAATTATAACTATGAGGGATATCTGGGTGAAGTGATGTCCAGTAGAGAACACTTACAAATTCCTCCAGAATGTACCATTGGGTGTGGTGTGCAATGGCGTCCATTTCCCACCACAGATAGCGAGCACAATTCATTCCTGTCCAGTGCTGTTAAAACACGGGAAGATTTGGTCCTTCCCAAACCTAAGAAGAGGCAAAATTTATTGGATGCACCCTGTGAAGGTTTCTTCCAAAGGGCTATGACACCAGTCCCTTGGTTTAGCACTGACCCTCTCAGGGTTGGGAGGTCGATGGTGCTGCCTTGTGCAGTGGGGTCTGCTGTGGATCTCCTGTCCTGGGGAATAATCAGTGCATTTGCTCTTTTTTAACTCTTTTGAAGAGATGGAGAAAGGTTTTGAAGGTGCCAAGGAGCAAATGGAATGAAGTCCTCTCCCTTTGGTGCCATGTTGGAGTAGGGACAAGGTCTGGCTTCTTGACGCAGCTCTCACAATAAGGTGTATATATTTTAAAAAGCTGCTGGATAAAAGCAGCCAGTTCCAAATTTGGGCAGGGGCTTGCAACTCCACTCCCCGGGGGACTTGTGTGGGGGCAACGTCGCTGCAGATTTTGGGCTAGGCTTTTACAAAGTTTAGCCAGGTTGTGTTTCAAGACTGAAAAAAAAGGGTTGTTTGTGATTTTTTGTTTGTTTGTTTTCACCCTGATTTAGAGGAGCTCTTCCAGACCTCTGTAGCAGAGCTTTGTAGCAGAGCTCAACCTTATTTCTAGAAAAACATTATTATTATTATCTCAACCTTATTTCTAAAGCCTTTTTTATTTTTAAATGGGAATTAAATATAGTGTGGGCATTTTTAAGATCCTGACATTTTGATGAGTCACACAACAACTCAGAAGTGATTCATCATAACTCTGAAAACCGTTACTTTGGCGTCAGCTCAGTTTCATTGGCTGATTTCAAATAAAAAACAAAAACAGCATCAAAACTTTTACAAAATGTTATCTGAGGAGTGTAGCAAATGACGAATAGTGAAATCTGCCAGGGAGATTTTTCCCTGAAAAAGATGATAAAAACAGAGGCAAATACTGGGGGGAAATTACAGAGTAACTTACTGATCCCGCAGAAGCCCTGTGGCACAACGTGTGACAGTCTGCAAATCCTGGCACCTATTTCTGGAAAATTGGATGGGTTGTTAAAACTATGTGGCAATGAATGAATGAACTATTGTAGAATTAGTCACTGCAGGCATAACAGGAAAAAAAATAACCTCTCTTCATGTCAGATTTTCTGAGATGGAAAATGTGGATGAAGCAACAGCACCTTGACTGCAGTTAAGGAACAGAGTCATGTTTAATAACAGAGGCGAGTTTATCTCAAGGCATTTGCCTGAGCACCAGTGTACGTGGCAAGGAAAGGGAAGTATCTCACATTGGCTGCAGATTTTTCTGTCCTGTCTTAGAAGTTTCTTGAAAAAAGGTCACCTTAAACCTGTTTCTCATCACCTTCATCCACTGTGTTTCCAGCTGTGGGTTTGTTTTTTTTTTTTTTCATGTCTGGCAATAGTGAGATTTATTTCAGTTGCACGGATTTGAAGAACTACTGTTGCAGCGCAATAAACCATAGTGGTAGTTACAAACCTCTGAGCTGCTGGGAGCATCTCCCTTGCTTGGGCAACGTAGCTTTGATTTTCCCTGAAGGAAGCCGCCGGAGAATTCAGCCTAACTCATTCCTGCTCAGCTCTTGCAGCCGGCCTGCACTGCCCTGTCTTTTTTCTGTTATTTACACTGTGGAAGGAGGTCAGGGTTTTTTCCCAGGCACTTGGTTTAGTGCTTTCTGAGAGGACCACACTACTTTGGGAATTATCTTCTTCAACACCAGTGTTATGAGCAGTCTAGAACCGTGGTCACCGAGGTGAAACTTCACCTGGTGTAGATTTCATTGCTCCATTAATTGCATAACAGTGTTCCTGTTAGGTACAGTAGTTGCTGGATTTTAGTGAGATTTCCATGGGCCTGTGTTAATTGAAGTTTCACTTTCAACTAGTTAAAAGGGACAGCTGAGCAAGAGGTGTAAGACTCGTGAATGCCATTAGTTCATTAATATTACTCTGCCAAAACCAGCGTTACTCTGGTACCAAATTATTACTATGCCTTACTCTGGGTCAGCAGGGACCTGAATTTCTGCATTGTTTAGTAATTACCTGAATAGGATTGCTTACTACATCATTTTCACAGCCACAGTTGTTATTTGGAAAAACAAAATAATATTGGTTTCTGTTAATGCTGGTAGATTGTTGTCAATAACTTTGCAGCCTGCAGCAAGGGAAGCAGTCCCTGTGCAGTGATTTTACGTCAGCTTTTAATTGCAGTGCACCCCTGGGCTTGTGTCCCTGCAGAACTAGGAGGAAGAATTTTATGCTGTCAACAAAAGCCCCCAACCCAAACAAAAAAAAATATAAAAAAACATTAGTGAGCTAGGCACTCCTGAGAACAGAGATCAGGATATCTTAAGATACATCCTGCGTGGCAGTTCTGCCACTTTAAGAGGTTATTGTCCCTTTCCATTGACTGTAGAGGGGGAATTGAGGGACCCTATCTACATAAATTTAAATGCCTTGATGTGAGTATTTAAGTGACATGCTGATTAGGCAAAGCCAAATGCATGGGTGAAACTGCAAATTCTGAACAGCTCTCAGCGTTTTCCTTCTCCTTGTGTGGCTTCCTTTGTAATGTGTAGCCTGACATGCAGCACAGAAGAAAGTGTGAAAATGAAAGGTGAGAAAACGACAGGGAATATATTCAGAGTGGATGTTGTTATTTTAACAAGTGGAGTGGCTTTGGAATGAGGGTGAATGTGAAGCAAAATGGTAAGCCAGCAAATGCCCTGTGCTACCTGTGAAACAATATGTTCTTAAACTGTAAATAGAATAGGAACACTTTATTTCTGCTTTAGTCTTTTATTATGTTATGGCAAGCTTTGCTCCACAGTGCTCTCTGCTGGAAGTTTACTAAATTATATTTTTTTGGTCAAAATTACAGTAATTCCAATTTTTTTGCATTTGTTAATAAAGTAAAATTGTAGTAGTCAGTTCTTAAGAATTTATTCACACTGCAATATAATATCAGGTAGCTACATATTTTTGCTTCGAGTTAAATCAACAATTAATAGGAGATAAAGGCATAAAAGCCAATAATGGGTATGTAGAGGAAGTGCAATCTTTTCTCAAGAAAATCAAGTCTTCAATAGTGAAGAAGAGCTGGTAACAGAACTTTGTCCCTCTCTTGCTATGGGGAAATACACAGCACCGTGTTCAAATGCATATCCACTGCAAACTGCCAATGTAATCGTACTTTTGGGTTTTCTTGCAACATCCATATATGCTGGATGTTTTTTCCCTTGTTTCCAGCAGCAAGTCGATGACTTTTTGAATGTCTACTGCTCAGTGCCAGAGAGCATCCAGAAGGAGACTGCATGGGAAACACAAACATACGTTCACTTCTGTGATGGCCAAGGAGTGGCCCTGACCCTCAAGCCAGAGCACAGGGTGGAAGATGTTTTGTCTTTGGCATGCAAGGTACTCATTTTTCATGTATGTTTTCATGCACCTTGTTAATTGTTGTAGACTTGAGAAGGAATCTAATATATCAGAGGATGTCTAAATAGTGAGAGCATAGTACCAGCATCTCCCTGTCTCTGTATTAAGGCACATTGCTCCGTTTCCTTTAGTTGTGTTATTTATGTATTGCAGCCAAGGTAGCAGGGTTGTGGAAAGATTTTCAAGAAGTGTTGCTCAAGACAGCGCACAGTGAACACTTAAAGAGTGATGATGGTTTGCCAGGTAGTCAGCTCCTGAGAAATCTCAGCACGTGTTCACTCTACATCGTCATTGCAGCGAACTCAGTTGTTCTGTGCAAGTTAGTCACAGAGGAGTAGCGGGGACTGGTGGAGTTAATGCCAGGAGATTAAGACATTTAAGACTGCTGTGACAAATGCTATCATACATGTTTGCTTCTTAAAGTACCCTTTTAAGCTTTTAATTAAATACCTTCTCTACTTGTGAATTTCAAAGAGTGCATTCCCTTCTGAAAGTCAATGCCAGCAATTTGAGAGGAATTGCTATAGATCTTGGGTCAGAAAACTGAGTCACAGGTTGAAGTTAAAGTAGAAATACCAATTTTAATAACAGACAAAAGACCGGCACCTCTAGAAAGGCTCAACATACCTAGCACCTTTGTCTCTGCATGTGTTGGTGCTTGAATTTAACTCTAACTTCAGAATTCAAGTCACTTAAATTATGCAGACCAGCTTTTTGGAAAAACTAACTTTTTACTTCCAAGTTCTATTTTCTGACAACTGGTAAATATAGTTTATCTACTTCACAAGTAAAGGGGAAAAACAAGGAAAAAAAAAAGGAGGGCTGCTCTGTGCGGTAGTTTTGGGCATAGGTTAGTTTGAACTTTCAGGTGAGTTCATTCAACTGTCTTGATGTTAATGAATTTTGAGGCTTCTAGTGATTGAAAGGATCCAATTTAATGGCTCTTTGCACCTGGTAATGCTATAAACAAACAAAAAATTACTAAATTATACAAGTTTTTAAAAATCCAGGGTGAACCATAGTTTTAAAATCAAACTAAGCACACTGATTTAGCCAAATCACAATGCGTCTCCATGGCATCACTGAGAAGAAATTATATTCTTGTTGCTTTTGCTGGTGGAGACTGAGTCCTGGATAAACAGTTTAACGTCTGGCTTTACTTTTTTAAAATTCACTGTTTCATTAGGCTAAAGGGAGGGATTGTCTGAGACATTATTTGACCACCAGATGGCAAGGCAGAGCTGAAACATTTCGAAGTAGTTGGTGACTTGCAAGACCCCTGAAAGAGGAAACAAAATTTATAAGTGTAAAATTAGGTTGAAAAGGAAATTCCTTACATCTCTTACTCCATCATTCCAAAATATTTGTAATTTTAAAGCTGACTTTTAATTTTCATTGTCTGTATCGCATGAAAATTTAGTTAAATTATTTGATTTTTTTTCTTAAACGTTTTTCTGTTTTATTTTTTCTTTCTATTCTGTGTGTAAAGCTTTTCATAAGCATTCTCTAATGCTGAATACTTTCTGCTCATCTATCCTGGTTCTTTTCCTTCTTACATTTTCATTCTGCTCTGGTGAGTGTAAGGAATCTTTCTTCTTAACAGAACATGTTTGAATGTTATGTGTATAAGGATAAAGTTCAAAGGGGTTATTGTTTTTCTTCCCTTCATTCATGCTTTATGAGGTTTATACTTTCCTCATTTCTGTTTTCCATCTGAGGCTTTTGGATAGCATATACAAGAAAAAAATGTGCGTTTGAATACAATTGGTCAGGATACAGAACACATGCAACTCGTAAACTGTTACACATAATAAAATGTTAAGGTAATTACTAGTTACTTAGTAGATTTAGATTTTGTAAGCTGCAGAGATGCATTAAAGAGGTTAAATAAACCTCATTCCTCCTCTTTTGGAAGTGTTGCTTCCTCCTCTTTTAGAAATGCTGCTGTATATGCTAAAATGAGATGTTTTGTGTAGCAGTCTCACCAGCATCCTGATTTTCAGAGAGACTTCCATCAGGAGCTTGACATTTTCAGGCTAATATCCTTTGGGAATATTCCTATTTCCCTTTGACTTCATGTTGAGACAGGATTTTTGCTTTGACCTCACATGGTGAAAAAAAATAGGTGAAACTCTCTGATCGTAGATGAAACCCAGGAATAAAAATAAAATCCAATAAAGACAAAGCCTTAGGGAAACTGCTTCCCATCCTTTCCCCCTTCCTAACAGCCCATACATGCATATACATTTTCCACATCGGAAGAAAAAGTTGCTGAGCAGAATTGGTCATTAAAAGTAGTCACAGAAAAGGATGGTTGTGAGTCTTAGTTCAAAAGGACAGAAAACAGTTGTGGTATCTTTGGAAACATATAGCAGTGCTCAGTTAATCTAACAGCCAAGATATAGTGTTTATGAAAGGATTTGGGAGGGAAAATGGAAATTGTGCTTGAACCTTATCTTCTAAGCAATGCAGCCAGTTTTGTTTATGCTACAAAAATAGTTAGAAAATGACTTGTTGGGGATTGCTTTTGCATGATTTCTAAAGAGGTTTTTGTATGTGTGTGTCACTTCTTTGTCTTTGGGGAATTCTGGAAACAAATAACAAATCACAAAACCCATTCTCTTTATTTCTTAGATGAAACAGCTGGAGCCTAGGCACTATGGCCTACAACTCAGAAGACTCGTTGATGAAAATACCGAGTATTGTGCTCCTGAACCATACGAATACATAGTAGACCAGGAAAGTGTGACTCCTTTTAGATAAAGCTCCATGATGTCTGTAGCTACAGTTGAATTATCACCTACGCATATGTGTGATTTAGATCTAAAATAAGATTTTAAAGCTGTTCCTGGTTTGCTTTCTGCCATCCTCGTTCACGCAGTCCATGCCCATGCAGATGTTTGGATGGCTAGGCGCTGCAAACACTGTCTTCAAGAACCATATGAAGATTTAAGTGGGGCTTCTGATACAAAAGTGAAGTGCCAGTCTCTACTCCAGCCTGGGTTTTCTATCTTCAGCTTACTCTGCATTTAGTCCCCCTGATACTGGTAATGCTTGCACAGTAACAGAGTTATCTGTGTAAAGACAGCAAGTTTTGGCTCTTGATGCAAAGAATACTGTGCTTATTTCTCATGCTGTACCTTTGAGTTTTGATGCTTGCAATTTCATAAGTTGATGACTTCTGTTTTTTTTTTTTAACAGGTGTATGATGAAATAGAAATTTGTCCCTTAAATGTTTATCACATTCATCTTACAAAGACTGAAAACATAAGTGATTTTGGTAAGCTCTCAGGAATTTTTCTTATTATTCTTCTCATTGCTTACTTTCTCTCTTCATGACTTTACTGTCTCTGAGAGCAGATGGAGCCATCCTTGATAGCTCATTAAGTCTGCAAAGGACTCAAGGCATTATAGCAAAGACCCAACCTGGTTGTTTCACACTGACGAGCACATTTCTTATGTTTGGGAAGGGTCCACTTTCTAATTCTGCTGCACTGGACAAATAATTGAAGCATGGAATTGTCAGAAGGCAAATGTCCTTTGCCAGGATTAATACAATCAGTCTCAGTCAGGCCATGGTCAAGGTCTACCCTTTTCTTTTTTGGTAGTGGGATCCTTTGTTGGCACAGTATCAACAGAGTGTCCTTTAGTACAAATTCTGGCAGACTTTTATCCGTAGGAGACCGTTATGCCTAGGAATAATTATATATCTTGCGAAGATAGCTTTGTAAGGCAGCTCTGCTGTTCTTTAGTTGCAAGTCTGTTGGTTTATACATTATTCCTTTCTGGACTGTTTCACTCCCTGTTGTATATGGTTTTGCTTGCTTTATGGCTTGGGTTTCCAGATTTTGGATCTGTTTAAAACGCCTCTATGTCTGAGGGACACACTGCAGAACTCTTACGATAACAATGGGCTGTATTATTAAATGTCGTATGGGACTGAGGTAGAAAATATTTTTTTGAAATGTAATTTGGTTTTTTTTACGGCACAGCAGGACGTTTCCAGGAAGTTGAAAAGTCCCATTAACTTTACCAGGCCTTGCAATGACTGAGAAACAATGTGATAATTTCTCTGTGCTCTGTGGGTGTGTTCTCACGAGAAGGATCCTCTCTCTGGTTGTGTAGCATCTACTAAATACATAAGATAAGATGGAAATGTTTCCGAGAAATTTATTTAAACCTCTCTTGCTTCAGGCTTTGCTGTCACAGCACAAGTTGATGAAAATCAGCATCTCGCCCGTATATTTGTAAGCGATGTTCTCCCTGATGGATTGGCATACAAGGAAGGTATTGTATCGTGTTTATGTTTAATACCGTACTTCATTATCTTTTTAAAGTCCCAAAACATGAACGAGCTTTAGTACTGCTGTCTGAAATGGTTCTTGGCTTTGACTGTTCAAAGTTTTCTTTCCTGAAGACCATGGAAAGTATGTGGTACTGGGAAAGATAATGTACACAGAGTAACTGAATTATCCTTTCAATATAACTGGGAGAGTTCTTGTTTGCCCTTGGAGACAAGGTCTGTGTTCAGCCATCCGACTAAGAGCTTTAGCACAGAGGAACAGGCTGGAGGAACAGTTCATCTCACACCGGGCAACCTCATGGTCTTTCTCAGTCTCCAGGACCCATCACTCCCACTTTTGCTGGCCATGAAAAGTATAAAAAGTAGCCTCCATCCCCAAAATAATTTTCTGCATATGTTTCTGGGAGTGCCTTCTCTACTGCACTGCTCAGAAACCATGCTTCTATTCGTCAGCACAGCAGGATCACATGAGTTCTTCTCTCTGAAATAGAGAGAGACAGACCCAGAGAAATGGAGACAGAGTGTTTCATTTGCTACCTGAAGGTAATGGCCACTTGGTGGTTGTTGACCTTGAAAGGCAGCGGTTGCCGCTGTTTAGATTTATACCAAAGCTGATAAAGACTCCGTCCGCTGTTTTTCCAGTTTTGCACGAATGATTTCATCTGCGTGACAAGCGCTTTGTTCTTCCCAGATAATGAAATATGTGTTATGGGGCTGTACACTGGGGCTATTTGTGTCATGAGAGGTGCCTCTAATCTTGAAAGTTGTGCTGCCCTCCCACCCACCAAACTCTATAGCATCTTTGGAATCAACTCGATTGCTGTACTATGTGTAACATCTATCAAAGTAAGCATGAGGTCAATCAGTACAATTATAGCACAAATAAAGCTCTGATCGGTTCTAATGGACTTGTGGTAGGATTAGGCTACTTGAATTAAAACCACAAAAATAAAAGGTGAATCAGCATAAGGTTTGGTTTGTGACCCTTTACATTTTATATTCCCTCTTTCTTTTTTTTTTCCCCTTCTTCTTTCTTTTCATGTGCTCCCAGGGCTCCGAGTAGGCAATGAAATCCTGAGTATAAATGGAGAAGCTGTGTCTGATCTTGAACTCAAGCAGATGGAGTTACTGTTTTCGGAGAGGACCGTAATGCTTTCTTTGAGAATGAACCATTACGAGACCCAGCAACCCTTATGTGCGTCCTGGTCAGATGGTGACATTTCCAGGGTCCCAAAGACTTTGTTGCCTCCTCCAAACCAGTCACAGCTGCTGGAAGAGTTTCTAGATAACTTCAAAAAGAACACAGCAAATGGTAAGAGATTGACAGTAATTCCATTACATTCACCTCGCTTCCAATATCACTGTTTTTTAAAACTCAATTATATTGAAAATTCTGTGCTTGCTTCAGCGAGAAACCCAAGTACAAACTGTTTAAGTTCCATTTATACTCCATAGCTGTCTGTTATTTTATTATTTTCTAGAAAGTAGAAATGGGATAGAATATGATCATTTCTGCTGGGAAATTATATTCTTTTAATCACTTTGGTTGCACCATCCAGTATTATCAAGCTCTCTCTTAACTGTTCTGTGTCATCTCGGGTACCTCCAATACATCCTTTTCCCAAGTACTGGTGTAGAAGGAAGCCTATGAAAAAACAGCTACTATCTGCTCATATTCCTTATGCAATGTAATACCACTGTATTAAGCAATGAGTGGAGGATGTATCCTAACAGTGCTGTGTCAGGACAATATCCTTATGGGTTTCCATATGAGGAGTGCCAGGCAGGGAAGATGCCAAAAGCCTCCGTGGTAAGGACTGTTCCTGGATGACACCACGGCCTCTCAGCCCCAAAGGAGTTGCCAATGCTCACTGCTGGGTTGCCTTTCCAGCTGGAAATACGAGGTGGCACGTCGAGGGGCACTGCCATAGGTTGGTGGAGGAGAGCTAAGGTCACTCTTTAGTTGATCTTAATTCATGCAAGAAATATATCTTGTGACACCAGAATACTTGTAAATGCCTGTCTGAAATAGATAGTACGTGGGGATTTGCTCCCCTTCCTTCCCACACCTTGACTATTTTTCAAAGAAGACAGAAGTAAATTTAACTCTAATTTCTGGAGTGTACAAGGTGCAGTTTCCTCACTGCGCCTCTGGGGGATGCTAGTAAAGTTCTGCAGGAAAGCGAGCCAGGGTGCACTGCTGTGCCAGGAGAGCAGCAAGAGGTACAAAAAGGGATCGCTGATTTTTGTATGCAATTATGGTGGCAAGTGTTTTCTGATTGTAATTTTTTTCGTAATTAAAGATGGGAGAAGAAAAAGAGTCGCACAGGAGAAGCTGTTAGAAGGGATTCAATTATGAAGCAATTTTATTAGGTCATCTTTTGAAATTAAAAGAAATCTGAATACAAGATTTGTGATATAGTAAGTAGCATCTCTCTCAGGGGCCTTATTTCAATTTAAAATGCCATTAAATTGACTAGTGGCACATAAAAGTTAGTGTCATAAAACAAAAATTATGAAAGATCTAATTAATTACATAATTATTGCAGGCCTATCATTCAGCTTGCTGGCTTGATATCATAGGCCAGCATTACCTGGAGTATTCCGTATAATAAATGTATGTGTCCATTCACTAGATTCCTCATTCCACTGGGATAAATTTGCAACCTGTGCAAATATTCCATTATAATAGGAAATTACTGGAGTATGTATTATACTCTAACCACTAGTGGATAAAGGGGCATAGTATATTTGCTTTTCTTCTTAAAAGCAGCTAAGGAAGATTTATTTTATTCTGAAAGGGAACAAATAGTTCTAAATTAAGCTTTGGGGGAAGTACTTTCATGTTTATTGAATTCAGTGCTTAGTGTCTCATCATCTGATTGAGTTCAAATGGAAACAGAAGAAAATGACATTACTTTGAATTAATAGATAATCATAAAGGGTTTAACTGTTCTATGCCCTGTTACTCACTGAAGAACTGAATAAGATTTTAGATATGAAGATGGGGTATTTAATGTTCCAGGCAGGGATTTTGAAGGCCAGAGATTCTTAAATTCACATCCAGTGTTTAATACTGTTCTGTCTCCTTTGGTAGAGTTGAGTGAGTCACTCTTAAGACCACAGTTTTCAAAAATAATTTCTGACATTTGCTTGCCCATGTTGAGCCTGTTCTTCCAAGGCAGCGTCTTTGAAAGTCAGTGCCAGTAGAGGGGGACTCCTTCAAAAAAGCAAGCACAATTTGTCTCAAGCTACATACGTGCAGTTAAAAACCTTAATGTTTCTCCTGTTGCCTCCCTTTTTTAAAAAATTAACTTACTCTGTTTATCTTTCTAGAGTACTGTGAGGATTAATGAGTTGAAATTAACAAAGTGCTCGGAAAACACACTGAGTCACACAGTAATACCCTGCCTGATGCTTGGTGACAACCACCAGGCGAGAGCAAAAGAGAATTTACTTTTAAATCACTGGCTTCATATTACTTGTGTGGTAACAGTTTGTCCACATTTGTTTACGGTTTTGTAGCTGCTTAGCATAACTTTGATGAATGTCTTTTTCTATGTATTCTGCTGTGTTGAGGATACCCAATTATACCTCGTGGCAAACTTTGGCAGCCTTTTCTCTTCAGAAGGGAAGTGATTGACTTTCTCCAAAGCCGCTAACTCTACCACTCCTAAAAATCATTCCCGGGGAATTTTCTGTGACAGTGATTCATTTTCTCCAAGAGGTTGCTATACCTTTGCAGCTGTATTTTGGACCTGCTGTGGGCATATCATTTGATCTCCCACATGGCAACACTATGTGCTTGCTGCTTAGCTGCTTGGCTAGTAATGAGTTTATCCTGGAAAAGAAATGAGATGAAATACTTTTTAAAAAATGCACTCATAAATGTGGAAAAGCAAATAGCAGATCAGCTAAATTTGCTCCAAGCTCCAGTGCTAAGGAAATTAAACAAGTGTTTGTGTAGAATTAAAAAAATGAGGGAATTGGGCTGGAATTCTTAGAACTGTGGAGGAACAAAATGCCTCATTTTAGGATGGCATGGATATTGGATATTTGAGGAATAAACGACGAGAGGCACGAATATATGCCCCCTGTATATTTAGGGCAACCCCATGTGGGCTAATGGTATATCTATAGAGTGCTGAGGCAGGAGGTAGAAGGCATTAGTAGGTGTGAAAACCCATTGCAGTATGTGAGTTGCTGTCAGAGTTGGGCAATCTTTTTTTTCTCCCAGCAAGTGGGTTTTTGCCAAAAAAAGCTGTCATTTCTGGTTAGCTGACACTGTTGAAATCAACCCTAATTTGTAAACAGATCTCTGTGATTAAAAGAAGGGGGGGGAAAAAAAAGGAAAAAGAAAAAGTGGAGGATGGCAGTTTGGATATGATTTAGCAAGTTTCCATGAAGGAACACTTTCATCCTGGAGCGTTAGAGAGCTAAGTGGGAAAGAAACCATGAAAAAATGGAAAATGGAAAAAACAAAGATGGGCATACTGTTCCTTCGCTCCCCATTGTACTCCTCATCTTTGGGGTGGGGTGCTCACCTTCTGTGCGGAGTCTGGGTTCCTGTCTGGCTCATCTTTCTAGAGGTGTGCTCCCAGGAGCAGTGAAGAAGGCTTGGGTGCTGCTGACAAGGGGGAGGCTTGCTCCTCCTCCTCCCCTGCGCTGCCTTAGCCCTCCCTTCCAGCCCCATAGCACTTGTTCCGCTCATGTGCTGACACCAGCGCTTGCTGGAGCCCTTGATGAAGATAATTAAGGAGAAAACTGTCTTTTTTCCTCCCCCCTGCAAAGTCAGTGAGTTGAACCAGCGGGTGGAGAGGTCTGAGAAGGGCCAGAGCCAGGTAAGCAAGAGGAGGAGGAGGAGGAGTGGGGAGCAGGCAGGTGCCCCTGGAGAGCTGGCTGCAAGGAGAGCTACTGTCAGAGGCAGCAAGCTTTCCTTCAGCCAGCCTTCCTGCAGAGCACTTCTCTAGCCATCTTGGAGCGTGGGTTTTGCCCTCTGCTTTCCTACCTCTCGCGCTGATCCCTGGGCAGCAGCGTAGTCTGGGACGTGCTGGTTTGAGTCACTCCTGATAAAGCAATTTCATGTTGTATAAAGCATGGCTGGAGTCAGAGAGAGGGGGTCAGGCTTCATGCTGTTTGTCAAGTAGCTGGGATGTGTGCTGGAGAGGAGCAATGACATTTCAGCTCCTGATCTGCTAAACATTGAGATATTCTTGCAAAACGTAACTGTTTCAGGAGGAGGATCGGTGGTTTGAACCTTCACACGGGAAGTGGCTCTTCTGTTTCCCAAGACATAAGCTGCTTCTGGTTTTAATCTTGGTAAGCACACACAGAAGCAAAGCCCATCGGTCGGCCACAAGTTTAATTCTGATATGACTAAATTATTTTTAAAAATGTGGTCATAATAATTGGCTTGGATTCAATTCTGAGGTACTTTCTGTCTTAAGTACACTTCGCTAGATGGTTTAGATGCCTCTGTAAAGTGTAATTGCAACTCGCAGCTTCTCCAAAAAACTTTGCTCTATTCAGCTTTGCCAGATACCACTGAGTTGAGGGAGGGAAAGGGAGGCAGAGGTTGGCCTTGCAGCCAGCTGGCTGTATGCAATGTCACTGCACACACCTCTCCAGGTTGCACTCTTCCAGCCCCAACCTAGCCTGAATATCAGAAAGACATGTGTGTCTCGCTTAAGAAAAGAGATGAAGTCAGGAGGAGGTGAAGCTAAGGTGGTCTTGTGGCCTTCAGCAGCTGGGGGCTGTGCCTGGAGCACTGGCTCAGACTGCTTGGCTTGTCGCTGTTTGCCCATCATTTTTTAAAGCATTTTGTAAGCATCTTTTAATGTCACATTCAAAGCATTTTGTAAACAAAAGTAAAACTAAAACTTAAATGAGAAACATTTTTAGTTCTTCCCAAATCAGGTCCTGTTTGTTTGCCTAGCTGCTGTTTCGACATTTAAATTCTCTTCATCGTGCTCTAGAGCATGCCTTCATTGTTCTGCATGTGTGAGGAATAAAATAAATTTATTTTTATTCTTTCACAGCAAACTCTTGTAAGCTCAGAAGAGGTGAACATTGCTCGTTGGCTTCCCGAGTCCTGAGGACACCCACAGTCCTGTTAGATTTGGGGCCTGATGTGTGTTAGTTGTGCAGCTCTGCACACATCGCTCCCTCTTGCCTGGTAGACCTAATACCAGATATCCGGTCGTCCGGCGTGGTGTGAGGCAGTGCACTAGAAAAGCAGTCTCTCTTTTAACGTCAACGTGTAGTTGTCTACGCAGCGTGACTCCTTATCTGCCTGAAGATCGATGACTCTGCTGGGTTTTCTTTTTTTTACTCATTACCCGATTTACTTCAGCAGGAAACCACGTGAATGTGATAGGACATGCAGTGGCTGTTTGTCAGTGCAAGCTCAGAGGGTGAGGGGTGTGTTTACAGTAGTCTTGGACAACCATGGTAGGTTGGCTCACGCTCCAGCCTTTTGTGTGCCGTTAACACAAGTGTCTTTGTCCTGTGCTCTTGTGAATCACTGGGAAAAGACTAGGTCTGGCCTGTGACAGTACTTGGGACCGTAGCAGTATAGAGGTTAATTCAAAGACAGCATTTGCCTCTTCAGAAGCTGGATCCATCAGAGCACTCATTGCCTACTGCATGTTTTGCAATACAGTGTGTTTCCCAAGAGTGATGGTTTAATGAGCTCTTGCTGGCACTTGACAAACTGTCCTGTTAGCTTCCTGCTAGATGCGTATGCTGCAAATTAAGAGATTGTTTATGCTATAAAATGGGACAGCCTTAAATGCTCTTCATTGTGCTTTTCTACTGAAAGAGTGTTCTGTTCTGCTTTGGTAAGTGATGTGATGATTTAATCCCTGTGAAGTCAGTGGGCCAAATTGTTTTTTCCTGATGTAAACTCCATTAAACCCTGCGGAGCTGCACCTTCTGGCTCAGTGACAATATGTAGGCATTGCCCGTCCTACTGAATTCTGTAGAGTGACAATATGGACAGCAAGGAGATTTATTAATGATGACAAAGTTAGAGACACCAACATAAGCCAGTGCCTTAGGCGTAACTTAAAACACATCAAACAGGAGATGTTCTGTGTTTCACAGAGGTAAGGTAGGTTGAGTAATTATAAAACCAAAATGTCTAAGCTAGCCACAAATTCTTACTAAACTATTAAGTAACTTCTTTCCCCCCACCACCCTTTTCCTTTCTGTTTTCATTACTTTTGTGCCTACAAATCTGAGACGGAGGAGAAAATGAATCGCCAAGGTGGTACAATTGATACAGAGGCAGGGCCAGCTCCGTTTGCTTTCCAACTCAGTGCAAATGACCTTTGAGAATGGCCAGAGCAGTCCTACATAAGCAATCCTGCAGTAGCAGCAGAAACCAGGAGAGAGCTACTGACAGCACCCCTGCATGTCCAGCAGCCCTGGCTTGGAAGACCCAAGGGCAGCAGTGGGCTGCAGCCTTTGCTGACACTTGTAGAGGATGGTGGCCACCCAACGTGTGCTCTGCTGTGCCCTTTCTGCTCCATAGCACAGCCACACCTCTCCAGTTGTTGAACTGGAATAGAAGGTGACGCACTAGCTGTGGTTAACTCTGGCCTCCAGTGAGACTGAACACCTGAGAAGGTGTTTGTTATGCACTTAAGAAATTAAAGTATTGAGGTATGTCAGTGCAAGCTCAGAGTGAAGTGTTAAGCTTAAAACTGAAAAGCCTGAACAGTTTGTCTGACTGGCAGATACATGGACAGAGAAAGTTTAGAAAGTTTAATTGCCCTATAAAAACATAACATTGGCGTGCACGGGCTAATCAGGCATTACTACAGAAGTGCAGGCTATTTCCTATTATGTTGCTAATTTGTATCTCTTATTGATTACTAAATTAGCAAATTAGTCAAATTACTTTGCTGCACGATGAACAGTTAACTGACAAAGGAACTCCCAAGGGAACTAAAGGACTATGCTCCAGATTCCAAGTGAATGTTTCTGCAGATATTTAGAAAAAAAAGAAAAGAAAAGAGAGCACAAAGCAGCCTACAGAAAGTCACACTTGCAGAAGTAGGTGGCTGGCTGGAGCTAAGCCACTGTTCAGCATGTGGCCCAACATGTCTTAAGCAAGCTGTACAATACAAAAATATTTGCATGAACATCCTGGCTTTTTCTCAACATGAAAATGTGGAGTGCTTAAAGAAGGGAAGCGTCGCTTTCCTCACTGGAGGGTGAGAACAAAGGGGAGTGACTTACCGTGCTTGAGCATTTCAGACCTTGGCTAGAAGTATGAGTTTCTCTTTGTCTAGGCAGTATCAGATCTGCAAAAAGAAGCACCTGGTTGCATTGTCCTCAGGAAGCATGTAGAGTACCTTCTGATGTTTCCTGGTTTGTTTCCTGAAGCCAAAACATATGGATGAGAGAGGCCATGAAGGGAAGAACCTTCTTGTCTGGCCTGTTAATTGCCTGTCTAGTTTGGTAACAATTAGTCTTGTCAGTGACAGGCATCTATTAATTCTGTGTTTAAGAACCCTATCTAGGAAGAATAAGGTTATGACAGCTGTATACTAATTTTCTTTCCAGATTTAACATCTTGAATGAATTCCTGAATGAAGTTTCTGGCTACGCCAAAGAGTTAGTTGTTACAACCTTGAAGCTAAGCTGAGAATGTACCTTCCAGCGAGTCCTAAAATAGGTTACAAAATGCCTAGGAAAGCAGTAAGAGATAAAAGACAAAATATCTTGCAGAGATTAAAAAAATTCTGAATTATTAAAATCCAGTGCATTTTATTTGTGTGTCTCTAACATGCTTAGTTTTAGTTTTCTAGAAACTGAAGTTACTTGTATTAGTAGACTCAAGTGGTGTTAATTTAGCAAGGAGAATTTGAGTTAGTTGGTATCCCAAGTTAGGTCAAAGGCTTTCAGAAGAACTTGAAAATTTCCTAGGCAAAAAGAGGAAGGGGGTTTTGAATTGGTAATACATTTAGTATTTCACTATCTTTTAATAAGTGTTGGTTTAAGCAGCACGAGAGCTGTAAATCAATGTACCGTTAATAACCACAGTTACTGCCGGCAAATTGTTTTGAATTTACTCCAGCATTGGAGTGTGAATGCTTAAGTAGTAATGCCTGTGAGTACCAGCTGTGGGGAAACAACTGAACTGGCACTGTGCAATGGTTTAAAACTTACATAAATTCCAGTTAAAATTACTGAATTGAGCTAACATGAGCACTCCCATAATTTTGGGAAAATTAACTGGAGATTAATAAGAATCTGCTCTTAGGGTCCATGGTACCTCAGCTGTTTGCCCAGATCCATAGAGAACCCCAAGGAAGATAAAAGTTGAATCAAATTGCTTTGGCTTTCAGCTTGAAGTGGTGGAGGATATGACGTGTTTCGATGGATGTTTCTCATCTGTGGCTGCAGCCTACCTGCCTTCTCTTAGATCTGTTTCCTTAATGCAAATGCTAGCCGGGGACAACTTTTTAGTCTAGAAATCAAATGTAGCTGTAAAAACTCCCGTGAATAAGGTCTATCTGTAGCAGCCTTTTTTCATCTGTTGAGGCTTGTACTGTTAGGACATAAGAGTGCAAAAAAAAATTTATTTATTTGATTACATATTTGCTGCTGTGACATGCAGAGGAAATAGATCAACAGCTTGAGGTAAGGTAGGACTTTTCAGTGCACTTTCCCTAGGTGAAAATTAGCTCTCCACATGTCACTTGAGATGGACCATTCTTGTGTTATGTGCTCTGAATTTTTTTCACCTGTCTTATCACTAAATTTATAATCCTTCTCTGTCCAAAGAGGGTTCAGGGGGAAAAAAACCTGCTTTTCTATGAAGGCCTTAAAGAACTGTATGCTTCCAAACATCTCCTGATGTTTCCAGACCTGTGCCTTTATGATGGAAACCCAGGAGCAGCTTGTGTCCTCTTGTATCACAGCTTTACTAAACCTACCTAGCTTTATGCCCACACCTAGCCTCCTCAGTTCTACAAGCAATTACTCCAGTGCAAATGGCTGTTGTGGGATGTTAATGAATCTTCCACAGGAGTTTGTTTTGTCCTCCCAAAACTCTCTTGCATTTCTCCTTCCTGACCACAGTTAATATATTCTTTGCAACCTAGACAGAACCTTAAAGGGCTGCAGAGACTGCATGGGCCCTGTCCTGGATGCTAGTTGCTGGGCTCCCCTTCCATGCTGATCCCAGGGGATAACATGAGCCAAAGAACTGAAAGGCCATAAGCAGGACATAAGAGTTATTCATAAGTGAACTAGTGAACCCAGAACCCTTCATATCTCTCTGATGAAACTTGGATGCCTTCTTTAATGGAGGTTGTGAGAATGTTTCTTGAAAGCCATTCAATAAATTCCTTTGGATCAACTGTTACTTTTTGAAAGCTATTTCTTGAAGTCTTTCAGAAAGGAAAAGGATGCAGAAGGAAATGCTTATATACCTATTTTTTAACTTCATTACAAAAGAGTAAGTATACTGTTGAAAACCTGAAATATATTTAGTTGTTTCAAACAAAAAGAAATAAGCACATGCGTGCTACCTGCCAGGCTGAACCGTTTAACTGAAGTTACGAGTACTGGTCTCCAAGGGAGCATTTTTAGGGTTCACCGCACTGTTACTTCTCCAGGCAATGCTGGAATGCTTCACCTACCACTCCCTGTTTTTCAGTAAGTCTGAAGGCATTAAGACCACCAAGGCTTTGTACCTTTCTGAGAGTTGGCTCAGATTTTAGTATTATTTGCAGCAGGGATTTTGGAAATACTTTTTATCTTCTCTTGGAAGTTTGCTTTTCTCTTGATAGTAACGTTGGCTAGAAAAATATGGGAACTGCAATCTTATCATAATTAACTGATTGGTCTGGAGAATTCACACAACAATGAAAAATGCAGCTTTCCATACACCTGGCTTAACTTTATTACCCAAATGTAATATCTCATTTCCATCTAAACCATGCAGACATGTTATGGAAACTCTCTGTAATGGGGAGAGGGAGAATATTGTACATGCTGAAGGTTGGCTGTGTTGTGTTTTATTGGCAGTTTCTAAAACATTTGGGAATCAGTGAAAATATTGAACACATTCTTTCCTACTAGATAGACTGGACCTCTTATAATTCCTTATAATTTTGGATCCTATTTTTTTCAAGCTAAAATTCATATTCGTATTCTCAGAAATAAGTTGATGCCCACTTTTCTGCTGCTTTGCAACATCTATCTGAAATCGCTGGACAATACCAATGTTTAAAAATGCTGTCAATTGCTCTGATCTGAGGTAGGAGTATCTGTCTTTTACAGACTAGACCAAGCCCCTCATAACTGCTTGAAGCTCCCTGTGTGCGTGGCTGTATCTGAAGTGTCAAACTACTGCAGATTAAAAACTGCAGCAGAGAAGACAGGAAATTAGAGCCCCATTTCCCTTTCAAGTGCTAGAGAACTACAAAAAAGAGAACTATCAGTTTGTAGCAGTGTGACCGCTGGAGTTAATGAACATCTGAGCTGGAATCGGAAACTGGGGTGTCGGACAACTGTTGGGGCTTCTTCACCAATGTGCACTTGTGATATAAACACTCTTTGCCAGGAACTTCACACACCAGCACTAATGAAACTGAAAGTATTTTTTTGTGCTCTACAAAACAGACAGAGGCTTCTAGCCGTCTATTTGCCTGTGCAGCTGTATTTAGGCATCTGTGTAATATTTGTGCTATGTTGGTGACAGAGGAACCTAGGATGGGAAGGAATTTTCTCTGCTAGTGGAGGCTTTCAACAACCCTATTGATACATTTATCATATTGCATGTTTGGAATAGGATAAATATTCCAAAATAGACTGTTTGCATTCTTTGCTCCCAGGTAAGCCAGTTCCAGGAATTCATTCATGTGATGGTTGAAAGCCAGTCTTCTAACTGCCAGCATAGACATACTCCTGGTCAGTGTTATAACTGATCAGTATCTGCTGGCTTTGACCATTGCTTAAGTAGCTCTAGCTCACAGCTACATGTTGTTAACCCCTTCTCTGCAATTCCACACTTTTCCTCCTTTCATGTTTCCAACTGATAAGCCACAGCTTCTAGAAGGAATTGTTCTTAGTGGTCCCTGAAACTCTGTTCTATGCGATTTCATTCTGGGACTATGGCTCCATCTTCAAGTTCATCCTGCATCTCCTTTATGCATCTCCAGTCATGCTTTTAATTAATGCTGTGCATTAACTTTGAATGATTAGAATTATTTAATCAGGGTACTTCCTATTGTACTTTCTTCACTGAGACAAATAATGAAAATATCAAGTAAAATTGGTCCCCAAACCCATCTTGGACAAAATCTACCAATAGCCTCTCCCAGGCCTAGAAATTCATTCAGACCTATCTATTGTTATCTTACCTGCAAGCCAGTTCTGGCTTCTTTAATTCCTATCCTTTTCATTTTAGCTAATAATTTCCCTTGGGATATTATAAAGGTTTATTTTTTCCTTTTTTTATTATATTTTTTATTATTTAGAACTAAGTTTCCAGAAGGTTGGATTTATCCTCTGTTCTTTGTCTTTAAAAACATGTTTTATCCAAGGCAGATGTCAGGCAGATGTTAGTTTGACACAGTCTGTTTAGCCATACTGTATGTATATAATTTTCCATTTATATCCACATTTTAAGTTTTTATTTCTATGAATTGTCTATGAAAGCCTTAGGTTGCAAAATCAGTCACAAATCTGTAGTTTCCTACGTTAGGTTTCCCTAGTATTCTCCTTCCTTCTTTAAACATAGCTATAGCCATAGCCATAGTTATTCACCATCATCCTCTTTTCCCCATCATCAGTTGAATCATTTATTAAAATCCTTGCTCTTGAGTTTCCATTTCATATGACAGGTTTTAAATGTTGAGAGCTAATGAAACTTTAATCCTCTGCTAAATTGCATGAGTGAAACTTGGTTTGCACCCACTTCAGACATGGTAATTTTTGAGTCATTAGTTGCTATCCTGCCTCTTCCCTGTTGAGGACAAACAGATTTCAGCCTGGGTCAGTTGCGTCCTGTGGAACTAGCTTTACCATGAGCTTTAGAGTCTGAATCTATTAGCTGTAGTGAATCGTTGGTGATGTGCCAAGTGGATCGAGTGGAGTTGGGAATATCCCGGAACTCTCACAGCTACTAGCTGCTAATCTAGCATCTTACCTTAGCCGAGACAGACCCAGGTTCAGCTTCCTCGCCTGAGTCTGACACAGCAGGAGACTTTGTCTCTCTCTCCTACATCATGGATAAATACCCTACTCTCAAGCTACTTCTTTTGGCTCTGTGGTGTCTCTTTCTCAGCATTTTGGCAAAAATAAAATAGCATAATGTAAAAGGACGTGGCTTCATTCTGATACAAAGCAAACCGTTCTTGCAATCTCAGAAATGATGTAGAATGGAAGCCACATTTTCCATGTTGGTGTAGCCACTATATTTTTACCATGGTCAGGACTACCTCTGCCTGTCATAGCACTCCTTTACTTGCTGAGCATAGTTATCAAGTGTTACATAGAGCTGCTGCTCCTGCTAGATCTGAAAATGATGCCCTGCAGTGGTCTTAGTTTGTCTTGGAGTCAGAGATTGAGTGTGTTTAATTTTGCTGTGTTGTTTTCTCGCGTAGAGCTAGAAGGAATTTTTCATTCAATTTATCATTTTCAGAGTGGCAAGTGGGAACACACCCTCTTGCTGTAGTTTGAATAAAAGGGGGTGGTTACACCACCTACATAGTGCTTGACATTTGATAACACTTGACATGCATGTGGTGATTATTTGTCATTTTTTGAAACTGGTGAGAAAAACCTAAAACTAAAGTAGTTCTGAAGTATTATGAAATAAAGACTTATAAAAGAAAGAGGATCCTCAGTTCCTACTTTTTCCTCATAGTAATTTTGCCTTTGCAGTGAGTGGCTAAAGTAGTAAGAGCAGCGCTGACTAGAAAGTAATTAAGGCTTCTTCGTTAATTAAACAGGAAAAAAAAGAGATAAGTGACATTTGCATTTGTTGATGTCTTCTTTATGGTAAATGAATTGCCGGATGGTTGATGTTGATGTTTTCCAGTTGATTTCCTTTGGTTTCTTGGCTGGGCTTGTAGCACAGATTATTATTGTCTCACACATCTGCTAGAGGATGTGTTTCCATTGTACCTCACCACTCACAAACATGTGAATAACTTCCATATTGACCAATTGTATGTGTATCACCGCAGCGACGTGGGAAGAGACATTCCTGTAGGCGTACAGAGCTCTTAGATATGCTGTATGTGTTTGTTTCTCTCACCGACTGTCCCATCTGTGTGCTCTCTGCCTACTTCCAATTGAATGGTGAGGAGCATGACTTAGGAAGTATGCTTCCTTTCAGTTTTTAGTGGTTATGTTATAATTTCTTTTGAATGATTTTTGAGTCACGTATCTGCCTGCCAGCAAGACACAACATTGCAGGAGTAATGGCATTCTTCTTTGGTGATGCTGAAGGTGCTGCGCAAGTTCTTAGTACAAGGTTGTTCAATGCTAGAAACCAAACAAACAAACAAAAAAGATATGCATTTCATATGATGTAGTTAAGCTTTTCACATAATAGCATTTTTCTCCTGTGCTTTTCTGAGAATTTTACATTTATCTGAGGTTGCTACCATTCGTTTTTGCAACAAGCTGTCCATATTTGGTTTGCGTGGCAAGGTTTTGGTAGCAGAGAGGCTACAGGGGTGGCTTCTGTGAGAAGCTGCTAGAAGTTTCCCCTGTGTCAGCCGGCTCCAAGACAGACCTGTTGCTGGCCAAGGCTGAGCACATTCACTGATGGTGGTAGCCCCTCTGGGATAACATATGTAAGAAGGGGGGAAAACACCTACACAGTTGCAGCCAGAGAGAGGGGTGAGAATGTGTAAGAGAAGCGCCTCTGCAGACACCAAGGTCAGTGAGGAAGGAGGGGGAGAAGTTGCTCCAGGCACTGGAGCAGAGATTCCCCTGCAGCCTGTGCTGAAGACCGTGGTGAGGCCGGCTGTCCCCCTGCAGCCTATGGAGATTAATGGTGGAGCAGATATCCACCTGCAGCCCATGGAGCACANTGGGATAACATATGTAAGAAGGGGGGAAAACACCTACACAGTTGCAGCCAGAGAGAGGGGTGAGAATGTGTAAGAGAAGCACCTCTGCAGACACCAAGGTCAGTGAGGAAGGAGGGGGAGAAGTTGCTCCAGGCACTGGAGCAGAGATTCCCCTGCAGCCTGTGCTGAAGACCGTGGTGAGGCCGGCTGTCCCCCTGCAGCCTATGGAGATTAATGGTGGAGCAGATATCCACCTGCAGCCCATGGAGCACACCACGCCAGAGCAGGTGAATGCCCAAAGGAGGCTGTGACCCTGTGGGAAGTCCGCACTGGAGGAGGCTTCTGGCAGGACCTGTGGTCCCATGGAGAGAGGAGCCCATGCAGGAGCAGGTTTGCTGGCAGGACTTGTGACCCCACGGGGGACCCACGCTGGAGCAGTCTGTTGCTGAAGGACTGCACCCTGTGGAAGGGACCCACGCTGGAGCAGTTAGTGAAGAACTGCAGCCTGTGGGAAGGACTCACTTTGGAAAAGTTCATGGAGGACTGCTTCAGGCAGGAGGGACTGCACACTAGAGCAGGGGAAGAGTGTGAGGAGTCCTCCCTCTGAGGAGGAAGGGTTGGCAGAAACAACATGTGATGAAGTGACCACAACCCCTATTCCCCATCCCCCCGCACCGCTTTGTGGGAGAATGTAGAGAAAATCAGGAGTGAAGTTGAGCCCAGAAGAAGGAAGTGCTGGGGAGAAGGTGTTTTTAAGATTTGGGTTTATTTCTCATTATCCTACACTGATTTTGCTTGGTAATAAACTAAACTAATTTCCCCGACTTGAGTCTGTTTTGCGCATGATGGTAATTGGTGAGTGATCTCTCCCCTCTCCCTGTCGTTATCTCAATCCATGAGCTTCTTGTTATATTTTCTCTCCCCTGTCCAGCTGAGGAGGGGGAGTGATAGACCGGCTTTGGTGGGCACCTGACATCCAGCCAGGGTCAACCCACCACACTGACTTTGCATTTTAGGGTCTGGAGACACTGATGTTTGCTAGATCAGGAGAAGCTATCTGCTTAAGAGGTTCCCGTCCTTCCCAGATGGAAGCGATACACATTTCAACTCACTGTGCATGAGCGCGTGTGTGTGTAAACAGGAAAGAGAGGAACAGAATAGAAAGCGTAGCCCAGGTTGGAAGGGGCATTTCAGATCATCGAGTCCAACCATCAACCTAACACTGACAAAACCCGTCATTAAACCATATCTCTAAGCATTATGTCTGCCCGTCTTTTAAATACCTCCAGGGATGATGATTACACCACTTCCCTGGGCAGCCTGTTCCAATGCTTGATAACCCTTTTGGTGTAGAAATTTTTCCTAATATCAGACCAGTAGAGAAAAATTATGTTAAAAGATTTAAACTGATTTTTGTTCAACCCAATATTACCAGTCCCTTTTTTTCTTCCAGACTGGTTTATTGCAAGTATGTCAATAGAAAAAAATCAAATGTACTACTGTAATGGAGCTGTATAGGCAGACTTGGTCATGGTATACTCGCCATTACTATGCTGGAAAGCCTCTCGAGCAAGGTTTCCAGCAAAGTAGTCTATGTTTTCTTTAACTGCTCAATAATGTAATGTAGTAAGGTAAATAACATTCATAGAATCATAGAATCATAGAATCACAGGGTTGGAAGGGACCTTAGTAGATCATCTAGTCCAACCCCCCTGCCAGAGCAGGGCCACCTTAGAGCAGGTTGCACAGGAACCCATCCAGGCGGGTTTTGAATGTCTCCAGAGACGGAGACTCCACCACCTCCCTGGGCAGCCTGTTCCAGTGCTCTGCCACCCTCAAGGTAAAGAAGTTCCTCCTCATGTTTAGGTGGAACTTCCTATGCTCAAGTTTGTGCCCGTTACCCCTTGTCCTATCACTGGGCACTACTGAAAAGAGCCTGGCCCCATCCTCCTGACACCCACCCTTCAAGTATTTAGAGATTACATTAGAGATAGCTTTTTAAAAATAATGATATTAATTAAAAAATAAGATTCCAGGACATGCTGATTTGACCTCGTATGTGGACGATTTTTAAGAATGTACATCTCCTTGCATACTTTTCTGTGCTCGTTCCCAGCAAAGGTCCAGAATGTTATATACTGGAATGATTTCATACTCACACAGCTGTAACATTTCTCTTGATTCTGTGCATACTCTCTACAGTTTTATTGCCATTTTTGCCTGAAAGGTTAGTGGTTACACAGCCTGTAGGATAACAGTTTTACATTACTACTTTTGAGCATCTTTATCAATATGAATCCCATTGCAGAGCTAAATCCAAATTTGAATGTTTAAAAAAAATACAGTTTGCATGGTTTGGCTTGTTACTCCCCTTCCATTTAGTACTAGAAATAGAGAGAATTTCAACTTGCTGCTGTGTTTCTGTCCTTACACTTTGCATTTGAAATTATCCGTTCCCTATAGTAGTACTCATTTTCTTTGCCCCTTCATTTTAATTTTTTTTTTAGTTATGCAGCTGATGTTGATGCTTCCATGCTCTTTGGGAATAGCCTGATGGTTTGTAGGAGCAGATCCAAAGGAAGTCTGCTTCCACAGTAAAAGAAGGAAAGGGAGACAGGATATGGATGCTAAACTGATCAACACACCATACGTCCTTCCTTCCCTCACCCTGTTAGTTTGGCACACAACATGCAGTAGGATGTCCTTTTTCGCCTTGGATCCTTTCCCTGTAACTTTTTTTAGTTTTTACTATTTAAAATAACATTTACTGTTGCTTACCCTAACTACCATCAGCAACACGTTCTGCTGATAGCAAATGCTCTAAAAATGGGCAAGACTGTATAGACCTACCTCTGACAGTCCTGTAGAATACAAAGGAAAAATAAAGATGAGGGTGAAGGGAGGAAATGATAGATCATCTGGACAAAGTGATATAATATTCTGTTTGCCTACTTTGGGTGTTGTTATACTGATTTCTCCTGTTCATGTTGTCTGCTGATTGTTTTACCTTATTTTCCTCTTCCTACATTTATGCTTACCCTTCACTGCTTGCGTAGGTTAGTTTTACTTCCTGTTTTGTAAAGAAAAAATATGTTAATGGTCACTTCGTAAAATCAGGGAAAGGACATAAATTTTTTTCTCGTTAAATAGCAACCTGATATCAAACTCTAGATCCTTTATGCCACTGCATCATCTGTCTCAGATGCATGTTGTTTGGAGGTATGGGGGCAAAGTGCATTAAAATGCAGAAGGCAAGTAAAAAGAACAAAACTGTGAAACAATAGGAAATATCCTTGACATCGCCTCACCCCCTAGAAATTGTTATTTAAGTTAGTTCAAGTTTTAGGGGTTGGCTTAACTTTTGTCTACCCACAAGTTGATACTGGTGGAAGTCAATAGGCATTCATTTGTACCCATATACAGAAGAGGGACTCAAAATCACTTTAAAAGTCCAGAGGGAAGGAAAAACTTATTCAGGCTCAGTGGGGGAAGAGGGGTAAAATAGATAACAGAGGGGTTATAAAATAATAAAGGTAATAAGATAAACAGACAAGGCAGACTCCTTGTTAAGTTCTTGAAGACGATGGGTAGCTGTTTGGTAGAGTTGTGTAAAATGTTTTTTCTGCAAAAGTGGGAACTCTTGAGATACTGCATGTTATGTAGGCTCTGAGATACCAGGAGCCCCAATGGACTCCAAGGGGAGAAGGTAAAAAAACTTGAATGGAGAAAAGCGATGGGACCTTGGTTCTGCAAGAATAGGGGAATGACAGAGCAGTCAAGTCTTTGGCATCTGAGTAGAAAACGTCAGCTTCGGCACTAAGCCTGGCATAGGCACCTTAATAACATATGGAAAAATAAAGTATCAATATGACATCATGTTGAGTTATTTGCATGTTTCTCTCTGGCTTTCCTGTAGAGTCTGTCTGCCATGTTTTCTTCCTGGAAAGGCTCCTCATGGGCTATGAGGTGCTCTTTTGGGCCTAAAATTCCCATTTCCCTCCCTGCTTCAGTCTATGTTTCTCAGTTCTTGCTGAGAGGATCTGGTCCTACTCCACAGGTCAACAGCAACACCCAGGGGAGAGATGCTGTTGTCCTTCACAATTTCATTAGTGATAACTCTCATAATTTTACTGCAAGATGAGTGATACTTGTTTTAATTACCACCTCGGTTGCTGGAGTCAGTGATTAAATGAGAATCTCAGCTTTCGCTTAAAAATAAATCTCCAACATTTGTAGGTGTTGAGAAGGAGTTTGAAAATGTGGTAATGTGGTGTGAATTATACCCTAGAGACTTAAAGGCTAGGAAATAAAGCAGCAAATTAAAAAAAAAAAAACCTTCATTTTATTACTATTTCATCATCTGAGGTTGCTATAAATCCTCATTATTTTTTTGGTAGCTGCTTTATGATTTTCAACTACTCACATTGATAATACTACAGATCAAAAATACCTTCTTCACTTCTAAGAGTTTTAATTAGAATTTCCAAGTAAACTTCTCAGCAGATTTTAAGTAGCCAATGGAGGAAATGTAAAGAGAACAAACATAATTTTTACATGAAAGTTCAGCATTGTTGGATATATCTTAGTTTATACATGAAAATTATTGAAAGCTACAGTCTGTCAATAAGTAAAGCATGGCAGTGCCGCCTTTGGTTTTTGCATTGTGCCAGTTACTATATATGTGGACTCCAAACTTAGTAAAATTGGTAAGCTATTAGTAACAAGAAGGCATTTTGTCCGTATTACAAAACGTGGTGTTTGTTCCAAGGCAAAATTCTCCTTTCTTCTTAAATCTTTAAGGAATTCAGGACTAAGTCGTGTCTAACAGTAGTGTGCTCATCCAAGGAGAGCTACTAAGTGCATTTAATTATCCTCACTGGTTGTCTCAGCACAGAGTGTGCTGATTATAGATAATGCTGCCTTCGAAAGCATGCTCTTAGCAAGAGCGTTAAGTTTATTTTGATAGATAAAATATGAGCGTTGCTTCAGACGGTCTTAGATGTCCAGCTGCAGTTTTGAAAGCAGAGTTCCCAGGCATAGTTGCTCCTTGCTTTGACCACTTATGTTATTTTCCAGGTGGCTGGGTGGATTAAAATTTTTGTATTCCTTCTCTCCCACCGTAGTAATTCCACTAGACACTGAAAATATTTGCAGGTAAAAGAAATACTTTTCCTGTTCCTGTCCTATAACGCTGTAATTTTATTTTTTTTTCTTTCGAATGCAGATTTTAGTAATGTGCCTGATGCCTCATCCAGCTTGAAAAGAAGCAGTACTGATGGCACTCTGGACAAAGTGCCACAAAGGGAGAAGACTGATCCACCTTTCAGGGTAAGAAAATGCTTGACTTAACAATCCTTATGAACAAAAAAACAGCGTTGTAGTTAACTCTCTGCATTTTGTGGGAAAGAATTTAATATATGACACTAATGTGGAAATTTTTTTATCCATATTCACTGTGCTTAGTGTTTTATTGTCTTGAAGTCACCCTGGCAGGTCAGCATCCATGGCACAGGTGTCGCATCTCCAAAAGCAGTGTGATGGGGGCAAATGGCAAACAGGCGGAGACTGGTTGAATTCATCTTTCAGTGTTGCTTAAACACAGTTCTGCAGAGAACAGTAAAACTGCTACAGTTTTTGGACTGATTCAGTTTAGTTCATGTTTTCTTTTTGCTGGTAATTCTAGGGCTTGTTTTTGAGATTGCAGTGGCCATAGCAACACTCGCTTAACGTCAATAGTTTCAGACTGGACTGCAGACTTGGAGAGGTGCAGTGTTTGAGAGCCAGTGATTCCTACTCTCTAATCTTGAGATGATTTATGCATCTGCAGTTACTGTTTGACTTCAGCTGGAGTAATGGATTCTCAGACCCTCTCTCAGTCAGGACTTCGGAGGCTGAGGCAGGGACCCTCAGAATTAGTATCCACTTTTGAATGCATTGGTCTTCGAAGAGCAATTTTTCACCCATTTTGCTCCAAGTCAGTCACATTCCTACCTGTGCCCAACTCAAGTGTGTATTGTTTTGAACCCCCCAACTGCTAGCATGGGTAGTGTTTTTGTGTCAGTGGCCGTGATTTTACTAGACATTGCCATTCTGACAACAGAAATGTTTTTCTTATTTCTGTTGATGGGTTGGTCGCGTCTCCAAGCAGATTTGAGATAACACTTGCATTATGCTTTTGCATAACAGAAATGAACTTAGAATTTTTATGGTTCTGGAATATATTACTGTCTTGTACTAGGTTGTATGAAAAATTGGTAGAGATAACGGAACGTAAAAACTCAGAAGACCAGAACAGGGAAGATAGATTGTGCCTCTAGCCATACCTACCCAGAGGAGGTGATCCTCTCTTATATTTGGAATTACTTTGTAGTCTACTTCAGTCTATTATAGGTAACTTTATGCAGTTTTCCTTGAGAGTAAGAAGAAGCTTAATGATTGTGGGTCTTTAGCCCATCTCCTGCTGCACAGGCAATTCCCACAGAGATAATCTATATCCTTTGTTACACATTGCTTACACTCACAAAAAGTCATTGCAACTGGTCAAGAATAAACTGGACTTTTCTCCCCCTAGGACACATTGGTCCTTTGGAAGGGGTAATGTAGATTTCTCTGCTGTCCTGTTTGGGGGCTTCTGCAGTGTTTTAGGGGCAGGGATCTTTTAGGGAGCACAATGGAGGTGACCCCAAGGCATGGGATGTCCCGGTGGCTGGCTGCACAAGCAGGCTGGTGCTTGGCAGGTTTCCCTGGGTGCCCTGCTCACACGGGGTGCCCACGTTGGGGTGCCCTGCTCGGCCGGGGTACAAGCTGCTCCCCATGTACTGTGTAGTCGTACACAACTGAGTTCCCATCCTGCTGGAGGGGAGGAGATTCTAGGGCTTTAGGAGGAAAACAAAACCACTCCTGGTCATCTGTCTCAAACACACCAGATGACAGAAAATCTGGGAGAGTTCAGGAGGATTTAAATACACAGAGAACAGTTCATGTACACTAGTTGTTGCTCTGAGTGCACTAAATTTGCTCTAATGCTCCGAATTATGTGCTAATATTGAAGCTAAAAAAAAAACACACCACAAAAAAACCAACAGAGGGGAAAGCAGGCAGATCTGCTCCCTGCCCTCTCTCCAGCCTCAAATCTGTCATGTCTAGCAGTATTAATGGCTCGTGCACAATTTGCTGAAGAAACTGCCCATGCCATATTGCAGTTCACTTCTTGGGTTGGCATGCAGGTCTGCTAGTGTCATTTGAAAAATTATCTGAAGCTGTCCTAGTTTTGTAGATACAAGGCGGGGAAATGGCTTGGCAGTCAGAGGCAGTCTGACTCGAACTGCAGCTGTAAACGAGTCTGTGACAACTCTACAATTTCTGCAAATGGTTTGTAATTGATTGCTGTCTTTCTGTTGGAGGGTGCCTATTACTGTCAGAGCTTTCTGTCTGACCCTCGTGGTTTCTCAAATAGATGTAGAATTAAAAAAAGAATAAAATCAAACCTCACAGTAAATTTAGGTAGTGTATATTGTATGTGCTTTTGTGATTGGGTATAAAAGGAATTAAAATGATTTCTGTTTTTATAGCTGTGATTCGGTTCTGCGCACCAGATGAACAATAGCTATTGCTAATAAAAGCTACTTTGAGGAAATTGTGCAGCCTCAAAAAGCATAGCATCTGGATTTGGGTTTGGTTTTTTTCTCCTCCTTTGCCTGCTGTTTCCTATGTGTGCTAACCTGACCCACGGCTGTGGGAGAGCAGTAGCGCAGGCACCTCAGCATTAGGGGGTGTTGCAGAAGTATGGGGGAGAGGAGACCTGTAAGCACAGCTCTGTGGAGAAGACGTTGGTGGCGCTAAGAGGTTCTGAGCACAGCCTGGAACAAGCAGTTTGAGAATATTTCAGGGGAGAGACAGCTAGAGATGCTGACTTCCCAGTTGACAGCAACTGTAGATGCAATTACTTGGATCTGAGGGGGCAGACTCCTTTGAAGTTTGGTTGATTTTTGTCCCATAACATGTAAGTAAATGAAAAACAGTCATAAAGCTTTGGATTTAGTGGTTGCATGTCTGATTTCTAGGTTTTTGTGTTTATCATATGGATCATTTTTGTTTGTTTGTTTTTCACTATTTTCTTCATCTCATACCAAGCTAAGGTTAGGCATCATCTTAACTGAACAAATATCGAGGCGTTTCAGAAGTGCCTTGTAATCTCAAAGGAGTAAGTCTTTTGTTGCATGTGTACTACATTCAAACATGTGTTCATTCATACATTCATTCATTCATTTTTTGTTCGAAAAATTAATGAATTTAAGCTAGTTGTATGTTTGTCTTTCATCTTGAGAGCTAACAGGTGAATTAGAAGAGCCATAGAGGATTGTTTCATTCCAGAAATAGAAGCTGTTCCTTAAGTTATAAAATATTATTAAAAACACATGAACATCAAGAAACGTCCATTCTGGATGCTCATTAGTTTTGTCAGCTCTGTATTCTGTAGGATGTCCCATTTGTACCTTTAATTTTATTTTCTATTTTATTTAACAAGGATAGATGTTATAGTTTAACACATTCTGCTGCAGTACATTTTCAAACTGTGTTAAAATACTGTTTATGTGGCAGTGGCATGTCGTCCTTGCAATTGTTGGTTCTGGAGTATGTAGGCGTACTGTTGACAGAAGAATAGAGGACCTCAGAAAATCTGAGGATTGAGAATGCCTGTCAGTGCAATTAGGTTTAGTTGTGTCTAATCATTTTGAGAACTAATTGTCTGTGCTCAGTTAAATCTCGGTATGTTGACAGTTGCCAAGAATCAAGCTCTCCGTTACATCAAAATAGCATGAAGCTGAATAAATAAAAAAATGGAACTTTTCCTTTAGCTACTCGTGATTTCTAATTACAAACTGTATTGGTAAGAAATGCTTTCTCTAGCCCGTGGTTTCTTTTAAGATTAAATTTAGTAATCTGTTAATAACTTGCTTATCTTTACCTTGTATTTTCAATATATTAAAAATAGCCTTTTATGAAAGATGAACGTAACTAAAAGGTGAAATTTTACCATTTAAGTAACTACTATTCTAAGGCCTCTTGTAAGACTGCTGTTATCTGACTTTTGGTTGCTCTGAATCTTTTGAATATCATCAAAGTATTTCCAAAATCATACTAAATTTTAACAGAAGGAAAGAAGGAACTTAACATAGATGCATGTGTGAGAGAGGGAAGGGGTGTTTTCACAGATCATAAGAAAAAAAACTTAAAGTAAACTCTGTGCAAATATTTCACATAACTTTGTTATATTTTCAGCTGTATCTTAGAGTTCATTAAGAAACTTAAGAACCCCAGTAAAAATAGCCAGTGTGATGCTTTGTAATCATGGTAAAAATAGTCAGTGAATGGAGAATGGTTTTATGCTGGCATGTTCAAAAATGAACATTGCAGGTGCAGAAAAGGAAGATAGTGTGATGAGATACTTCAAATGTTAACAAGAATTTGCTTTCTAAAGAATGGCAAAGTGTTTTGATTTTGTAACGCTTTTGAAGTCGTGCAATATTTCTTTCAAACGATGAAGTAAAATTGATTTTGGGAATAAGCTGGGTATAGAGACTTTCAGAAATTGCCTTTGCTATTGACTCTTAAAATAGTCAATCTGCTTTCAGAATGGGTTACTGATCATGCATCAGTATGTGTACATGAGGATTAAGTCTATCCCTATCGCCTCTTAATGAAAAATAAATAAAAATTACTACACACTACAGAGGGAAAAACTAACCGTTCTTAATGCAATGAACAGAAATAATGGCTAAAATGAACAGAAATAATGGCTAAAAATCCCTGAACACCTTTCCCTAGCATGGGCTGCCTCAGACTAGCTCAACTCACTCCTCCTCTGCTGCTGTCTGACAACCAAGTTCATTTCCCTCCATCTGGTGAGTAAATTAAGAACCTGTGACAGGTCTGGTCAGCAGAGTGCATGGCACCTTTGGCAAACACAAATCTGCATCCCTTGAAGGGTGGAGCATTTTCATCAAACGCTTTCAGCTGTTTATAGAGATGAGGTTCAGATCAGTGTAATGGTCCTACTTGAAATCTCCGTATGTATAGATTAAGGGGGAAAAAAAAAGTAGAAAAAATACATACTTGTGCGTTTTGGAAGTCTGCTTTTGGATGCTCAAGTTTCCTACGTAACATCAAATCAACCTTCCACTGCTTTTGAAACTTGTACATTCTGTTTACTGTGATGCCAGTTGTGGTCAGTCCTCCGTTTGCCGGAGAGAGGGACTTACGCAAGTGCAGTGGGAAGTAGAAGTTTCCATGAACTCTGCATGTTTGGGACCATGGTGAGAAATCTGTTTTTTGGTATCCCTGCATGCAATCCTGCTTCTCGTGCTCGAGGATCCAACGTGCAAGCATGCCTAACTTGGATAACTGTTGAGGTTTTTCTTCCAGCCCATCTAAAGCGTGGGTTGCAGGTCAGGTGGTGCCCAAGTGGTGTCAATGCAAAGGCTGAGACTGGGTCAGAAAGCAAACCCATCTTCTCACTTCTGCGTCATCCAACTACCACAACAAGCTTCCCAAAACAGTGCTTTCAACAGATGCAAAATACACTTGTCATGATTTCAAACAGGAAATCCTTGTGTTTACCTATTAGCTATTGCTGTAATGAAAATCAGTGAGTACTATAAAGAGCTTGCTGCATTTGTAGTTTTGGCCTCTTGTATATATAGCATAGCCATGTACTGGAGGGATGGTTTTCAGAAGTTGAAGAAATTAATATTTTGTCTTCAAACTGTCTAGAACTGATTTTGAAACCTCTTCATTAGAAGTAGCACTAAAGCCATCGACTTCTCATGCAGGTAGAGTAACTTAAGGGTTAAAATCCTGAGGTGCAACATCCATTCTAGGTCTAGCTTCAGACCTGAATGAAAGAATGGGTATCTCACTGCTGGTCTGTCTGAATGCTCCATTATTAAAGAAAAAAGTATGGTTTGGTTTTGGGGAGAGGAAGGGGGCAACTGCAACAGTTGCCATGGAATAGTAGAGGTGAAAGCAGTTAGTAATCGTTACTCATACAGTCCATTCCCAGCAGAAAATTAATACAATGTTTATGGATGATTTGAATGGTATTTTTTTCTTCCAGAAGAAAGCACATGGATGCTAGGAATGATGTATTCCTCTGATTTGTTTCCCAGAAAACATTGTAAAGGCAAGTGGCCAGTAGCATATGTGCTGTGGCACATATGTTCAGGGCACCATTATTCAAAACACACCCAACAGCCTGCTGTTGGCACTGTCAGTAAATGTAATCCTATATAATCAGTTGTGGTGGTTCATTTATTTATATTAATCTGGTGACAACACTCATTCACTCTCAGAGATGAGATGGGATCATCAGTCTGCATGGGTGTATATAAGCAGTGGAGGATTGTCTTTCAGTGGGTAAATGCCAAGAAATATTTATTCTTCCCCACCAAAGTTAAACAGTTTCCTAGTGTGACTTTTCTAAAGATTTACCAAAATATACTGAATTAGAAGGAAGATTTGCAATGATATAGTGCATAAAACATAAAAACTAAGAAGTACAAATCACATTTTGATTACGTTTAGGATGGTGTGGCAGTGTATGTATGTATGTTAATATGTGCCTGGTAGATTTCAGAGCCGTGTTTCTCTCCATTGGATATAAGTGGCATCCTTTCTTTCTAGACAGTTAGTGACCAGTACATCCAAAACATCCTCAAAGAAGCAGTAACATTGAAATAAAACTGTGGGAAATCAAAAAAAAAGAAATAAAAAAAAAATATGTGTGGAGTAATTTTGTTAAGCAAAGACTATAAAAATTAAAATTCTTGGAAGGTGAATGTTAATCAAGTAAACACCAATTGTTGAGCTACATTGAAAGCAAGCCAAGCAGAAATGACCAGAAGCTCAATTAAGGTTCCTCTGGGAAAAGTAAAATAAGAGGAACAAAATACTACTGGTATGCCCCTATGGCCCCAAACCTATTTCTTGCATGGAGGCAATTCCAGTTAAACGATGTTCGTGATGATAGCTTCTCATTAACTCTATTTTGCATTGCCCGGGCACTTCCCGCTTGCACAGCATGTCATTAATTGGAGGAGAGCTGCCTGCCTGAAGGTTTACTCAGCATCCATAGGACATTTATTTTAATCGTAAGAACTTCTCTTTAGCAGTTGATGAGATCCAAAAGCTTGGGGAGTAGTCTGCAATTAACATCCTTTTTTTCCTGTTCTTTGTAAGAAAAGGATTAACAACGTAATACTCTTAAAATCATGTAAATTCCTCTGCAATCCAAGTGTCATTTCCTTCCAGATGTGAGATGCATTTAGGGAGTCTAAGAGCTAACATGGGAAAATAGCATGTTTCTCAGCAGTGATTTTCCTTGATTCAGTTGTGCCTGGAGGGGACAGTTCTGCATCGAAAGTGCAACAGAAGCCCATGGGGAGCTCTGCTAATTATTGTGCCTCCCTCGCAGACAGCCCAGCCTGTGGTGAGCCCAACCAGAGTCGCTGGCTTTAGCAGTGTGGAGCCACGGACGGACCCCTACTGTCATCATGCACATTTGAGAAGGATATCAGTGATACGAGTAAAACTGTAGCCTGTTGGAAGCCTGTATGAGTTTTGCTAATTAATTTAGGTTTCTGTATTTTATTCCATCCCTTAGAGAAGGCGCCAAAACTGATGGACTATAGGTTACAGAAGACTTACTGTAAACCTACCAGTAAGTGTCTGCTACTGACGCCAAGCCTGGATCTCGCTTTGCTGCATTGATCCTGCAGTTCTTTGAATGCAGCGGAGCCATCCTACGGATGGCCCAGAGTTCAAATACAACAGTTTCTTCTCTCGGATGATGCAGTGAAGAGTCTTGAAACCATAAAGCTTAAAGTGTGAAAGGTGCTGTATCTAGAGTGAACATACATTAGGCCAAGCCATAGATGGAGACCTGCGTGCATAGTTACTGCTAGGGAGACTTGAGAACAGCTAGAAAGAAGAGCAAAGGGAGACTGTGCAGTTCTTGCAAGCAGAGGTGGGAACTGTGTGTTTCTCTGTTTTGTGCTGTTACATTGAGTCGCTGGGGTTTGTTGGGGAGATGGTATTTGATGTCTTTCCTCTGGCTGAAGGAAACGTCCTCTCAAAAGTACCGCGACAGTTGTCAGTGTAAGATGTGCAGGTGGTTTTGATGGGGAGAAGAGATTGCATTGTGCTGATGCTTGCAAACAAAAGAAGTCGGTGGGAGATGACTTATGTCATCTCTTATGCTTTTCTTTGTAGTCTTCTGGGAAAAATCCACGAGGCTTACCTGCAGTGAAAAGGGAAGTGTATGACCCCAGTCCTGGTTCATTGCAACAGGATATGGTTAGCAGGGTCTCTGGGGACGCTTGCGACTTCACCGATGAAGGGCAGGAAGCTGCACTGGAGTCCACCATCCTGGGCCTCCAAAGGCAACGCCGGTCACCTGCAGTGAGTGCAGGATGTGACGGCAGCATTTCACTTTGAAATCAAAGGCAGAGATATCTAATCATGTTTCTGACAGACCCAGGGAACTGGGTAACCTCTCTGCCAGCTGTAGATTATTTGGTGGGTGTTTTTTTAACACTGAGATACTGTTCAGTTTTATAGTGCTGACACTAACATACATGTTTTTTCCTCACCATGCAGCAGCATTTAAGCACAATTTTAGTGCATGCTGAGGTATGTGATGTGCCTAGCAGTTACACATACGACACAAAGTGACTTTAAAGTGACACAAAGTGACTTTAAAGTTGCAATACAGGATTTCAGACAAATACTGCATCCTGGGTACCATCATACACTTCAGTTCAGACTTTTGATTCCTGTCAGGAACATGTAAGGTCAAAGGTAGGCATGAAATGGCAAAACTGAAAATATCTGCTACCTGCAGCAGATTCAACGAAATCAAAGATAACAAAAAGATACCTGAAAAGGAAGAAGAAGGGGGAGAATTTAAAAGAATGAGCATCAGTGGAGTCAAATGCACAGGGAAGTTCCACCAGATTTTCCTGTTTTGTTGCCTGTTGTCCATAGTACTGTGTTCCTTCTCTCCCTACTTGTTGACATACCGTGGGCAGCCCTTCACTCGCATGGTGATTATTTCCTCCTGAGACAGCAGAATCCTTCCGTGTAGGGCCTAAACAAAACCCCACTGAAACCAGGGGAGAGGCTGATGTGGAGCTCAGGGGGCCTGCATTTGTCTTTACAGAGGGATTATTGCGTCTTTGCAACACTTTGGGTGAGAATGTTACAAAGGGTATTTAAGATGCTTGAAAATAAAAATTAAATAAGAATTCAATATAAACACTTGGAATGTTAACTAATTTTTTTTTTTTTTTTACTGCTGGAATTAAAGCAGATGACTACACTGTGGTCAGTTATGCTGCGGAAATACATTTTGAAGGCATTTTAAAAAAACATGTTACTAGTATAATAAGCATGATAGAAAAATACTCAGAAAAATCATCCACCCACATTTATAAAAAGTTAAAAAACAGAGTCCTTCTAGATCTCTGTAGAGATATGAAGACCAGCTGTATTAAGCCTGAGCTTATAACACTTACAGACCACTAACATCACAGAGCTTCCGTTTAGTCCAGGCTATGTATGTACAGATTGTATATTTTTATATATATGTGTGTGTGTATACATACATATATACACACAAACACTTATATCTAAGAAATACATGTTGTGTATACAAATTATGCTTCTGCTTAGCTGGTGGTCCAGACAGATGTTGTAAAGTAGCCCATAAGTGCTCAGAATTCTCCCCGAGGTGAGCTGCTGTTTCCTTTCATTCAAAGCATATGCAGACAGAGCAAAATTAGCCTTTACCTTCATGCATTAAGGGCAAAAGCAGGATGGGAAATGAGCTCGATGCAGATAAGCGCACCTAGAGATATTGGGACAATAGAGGGAAGCCTGTATTATGAAGGATGTTACTGTTATGGTAACTATCAAGCCTGGTGGCACTAAAATGGAAAGATGAAAACCAGATGTCTGTAGAGGGAATGTGTGTTACTCAAAGCACACAGGAACAAACAACAAGGCCGTGTCATTTTCCCAGTCATCTTAAAAGTGTTTTATGTGTGTGTATTATTTTACGTGTGAATTTTACGTACGAGACATATTCTTGAAGAGGGCTTGATTGTTTGTTGCGTGTTTGTAGAGAAGAAGAAAGGCTAAATAAAAGGCTTTCATTCATTTGGTTTATTTTAGTTTGTTTTTCACTTTTTCGATTTATCCAAGTCCCTCAATAGGAGTTGGAAGTATTACTGAAACATTGGGGTTTTTCTAATGAATACATGTTAAAAAAAAGCGCTTTTAATTGGTAACATCTTTTAGCTGGCATATGGCTAGCTAATAACTCAGACTTAATTAGCAAATCTGGGGAAGAATAACTTCCTAATATGGAATTAAAAAGGCCTGTCATTGTTTTTCATCTGAGACTGACGATATTGCTTGGACCTGAAATTTAGCAGCTTTTTTTTTTTTTTTTTAACCCTGGTCCCAGTGGATGAGCTGTGTTTTAGCGCATATCTATTACAAAAAAAGAGTTTGAAATTGCCATGACTCATGCTGATAGAAAATGGAGAAACAGGACCTTTCCAGAAAGTATAGTTGTACTCTTAATAAATGTGCATCTAGTGACCTGACCTGTGTTATTTTTTCAGTGCCATACGCAGCACCATAAACATTTAATTTCCACAGACTAGTGACTTCATTTTTATTTCTCTTCAGACTTAGTCCATGGATCCCTGGGTCTATGGGCTGCTGCAGAGGCAACCACTAATGGTGGGTAGGAAAAGTCGCCTTGTACGTGTTACACAGTAGTCCATATAATTGGAGTTTTAAACCAGGCTGCGTTCCCTTTGAAAAATGAAACATAGGGAGCAGGCAAAACCTTTCTCGCTCCTTTGAGGCCATTCCCTCAGTTTTCTGTTCTGTAGTCTTCATACCCAGTGAATCCAATATCTGCCTCCAAAAGAAAGGGCACAGCCCCTCAGCTATCAAGAGGTTCCTGCTGCTGTGATGTGTTCTGTGAGCCTCATCAGCAGCGTGTTGTTTCAGAGCTCCAGCGTCCTTCTTCTTCTGATAGGCCGCTCGGCAACTGAGCTTCACGGTTTGGCAAATACTGAGCTGTCAAGTTGCGCTAATGATTTGGAAAGAGATGGATGTGAGTCTAATTGCAGTAATTAAAGGAGAGGGCTGTCTTAGTCCCTCGCTTGTATGAAGGTGAATATCCTTGAAACCTCTGAAGCAGCACACTCATAGGCAAGGACATAGATACCCAGGCTTGGTGTATCATTTGGGTTCAAGAAAAGGCTTTGCTTGGGGAGCAGCAGGCGGTGGCAAGGGCAGGGTTGAATGACGCCTTATAGCTCAACATCCCTGCACTCCTAACAGTGCTGTGATAGAGGGAACGGGGGAGTTAACTGTGTTTTATTATGCTGCTGCTGTAGTTCTCATTTTACTAATTAATTGCTTGTCAGTCTTGTAACTCTTTAGCTCAGTGGTGTCATGTCCTATAATGTTTTATTTAAAGTTACATTGTTTTTAGAATAATCTAGTTGGAGACCTGATTGGTTTTGTGTAAATATATCAACAAGGGGACTTTTACTTTCAAGCCTGAATTGATTACCGAGCGCAGTCTAAATTTATTTTTATTGATGTAATTACAACTAAAAAATTCAAACAAAGGACAAGCACAATTATGCAAGGAAACTATCCAGAGAGATGCCCATTTGTTTTTCATTTTATCATTGTAAGAGCATTTGTATGCCGCACCATTTAGCGGCATATACCCTTGCCAGAGCATCAGTACCATTGATAATTCATGCTGACCTTCAGGGCAGTCAGCACCCTCTAGATATTTTTAGGTGTTTGGCTAATTTTCTCAAAGCACCTGATGTTTTTTTTATGCAGTAAATTTCACAGGCACAGAGGCAGGTACCTTTCTGGGGAGGTAAAACCCATCTTCCCTTGCCATAACTGCGCTTTGTCCTGCATTCACAACATCAAGCTGTTTAGAAAAAAACCCTTCTGATCTGGCAGATTTTCCCGCATTTGTAGTATTAAAAGGAGGCATGGCAGGGCTGTTTGTGCTCTTGTACGCTGCTTAGCCCCGTTACGCTGGGATGTTGACAGCGTCTCCGATTTTTGTTAATCAGCAGAAAAGAGAAACTTCTGCGGCTGAGCTCAGAGAGGTGGTGTGCTCGTGGGGGATCGCTACGTCCGTGGCTTCCTTCCGAGGGGCCTTTTTTTTTTTTTCCTTTGGCAAAGTTTGTATTTGCAAGCCACAATGCCCGCCTTCCGGAGGAGTAAAACCAGAGCTAAGAGTTTAGCGTTGGCTCGCAAAACCCAGCAGCAGGCAGCAGCAGCGTACGGCTCCCTGCACAGGATGCTTTCTGTGGTGAGTCCTGCAGCAGCGTGAGTTAAGCTGGGGGGGGATGCTGCTTAATTAGGCTAAGGTAGGTGATGGGGCTGCACCAGCCTGTCTGAGCTTGATAAAAAGCGGCTGCCCCAGCGCTGGTAATCAAATAATGTATTCTGGGAAGATGTAGTCGGTGGGTGAGTTTATACCAGTGCACTGCACGGGAAAAGATTTGGGCTTTTTGAAGTTTGGGGGAGGGAAGGGTGGGCTGGATGCCTGCACTGTTTGCTGCTGGGCTCAAGCAAAATAGTTATTTCTTGCATCTGTCAGAGAAAGGGCGAAGTCATGATCCAGATTTTGACAAGAAGTGGGATGTTGAAACAAGAAATTTGGAAATAACTGCAGCATGAATGTTTTAACTGTTTCTCTGGTATTTTTACTAATAATTTAGGATTGTGGAAAAAAGGGAGAGAAAAGATAAATCATCAAGGTACTGCAGGGGGAATATAAGAAGGCTGTAAATATATTACACATGTGGTAGAAAAACACTTGAGCTTTCTGCATTAAAATTGGCAGCATGGCAACATTAGGACAAGGACAGGGGGAAGGGCTGGATGACAGTATTTTCATAAGATCAGGGTTTGAGAAAATTTGCCTTGTGTGCTTTAATATTACCTAACAAGAGTCTCCTTTTTGTGACCTGGGGGTATAAGAGTTTCTCTCTCTTTGTTTGCCTGATGCTCCCATCTTTACATTTAGTATGGTCAGGATTTAACCTTCCATGCTGGAAATGATTTCTGGTTTGCTTTTGACTTTGGTAGGTGTTGGGTTGGAAGTCCTTGATTTTAGAGATGCTGAGTACAGCATCTGTGGACTCAATGGAAGCTGCTGGTCCTCGGGACTTTGTTGACGCAGATCCCAGCTGCGTGACTTGGTTCATAACCAACATGTCAGTCCAGTACCTAAGTCACCAGCAGTTCATCCAGGGAGAAGGATGGGCATCTCTCTCTGTGTGGCAGCTGAGGGGGAAGATTTGCCACCATGCAATTGGTATTAATAGCTCAGGCACCGTGTCAGGTGGGTTGCATTGTCGCTGTTTTACACAGCCACATGTTCAATCTTATTTCAGGCCTTGACCTGTGCTGCCGGGAAAGAGTTACCAAGTCATCAACCCCTCTTCTTACTGTACTTGAGAGTTCTAGATAAGGTTGGTGACACCTACTTGTGTTACTGGAATGGGCTGACTTCACTAATGTAAATGTCCCTGAAACTGGGAAATTCTTACTCAAAGACAAAAGTTTATCTATAACTCCTCCTCTGTTGCCTGGTCTGGTGTTTGGTAGGGCAGCTTTTCAAAGTGGAGTGTAGAGAAGTTGCTTCTCCCTCCACAAAGCATAACTTTAACTATGTTTGGTGTATTGTTACAAAGGATCTGAGTGGGAACTTTAAAAAAAATACCTTTCCTTTAGCAATGTTTTAAACATTTAATTAAAAGACATGCAAGAGAGACAGCAAAATAAAACAGACCCCTGAAATTTCAGCAGTGCCAGGAACAGTTTGGTGTTCCAAGTGGCCTTTAAGTTTGGGGATAAAAAAGGAGGAGGACCAGAAGATAAGTGGGTGACCGAGGCTACTACTTTGTTTTAGCTTCTGTTGCCCGAAGCTGAGCAGCAGTCTTGCCCAGATACCTGTGGTGAAAATCTCATAAGGCAGTTTTCAGTAAAACTCTGCTGACATTTTTCAGTCTTAATAAACAGAGTACAGTGTACATACTGTATTGGTGTGTGACATAAGGCAACTTTTTTCAATCTTTAAGGTCTTTAAGGAAGTTAAAGCCTGCATCTTTCTAGCCTTTTACGTTGCTTGGTTACAAAGTACTTCCCAGTCTGAGGGTGACAGAGAAGTCTAGAGAGTAACAGACCAACAAAAAACTGACAGCTGTTTGGGCTGCCTTTGTTCTAGAGAGAAGCATCTTCTAACACGAAGGAAAAGTTATGGACATCTCCAAAAGCTTTCCTTCTTAACAGAGTGAGGGATGTAAAGAGGTCTCTGGCCAGTTGTTCATTTCTCAAAATCCCATGTAACTGTATTGCTTCTGTTGACTGGTGTGTTCAATCTTCTTGGAAATACATACATCAGTCAGAGCTGAGCTGTTAGCTGTTGGTTTTTAGAGGGTCCAAGACTAATCTGTTTCTGCAGGATGTTTTCTGAGCATGCTTCCTCTTCGGATATGGAATTCAGAGGATTGGTGAGCACTCCGCAGATGTGGCCAGTGTCCTGCACAAGGGTACAGGAATCTGAAAACTCATTGAAGAACATGCATGGTTTTAACCCTCCTGAGGAGTCTCTCTCAGTCTGTAGAGTTTTTTAAGCCTACTCAAAATATTCCTTTCTATCACTTTTTCAAACAAACCCCGACCGACTGATGGAGTACACGAGGTGTATAAATGAGGGTAAAATAAACAACAGTGAGCAGAGACACCATAACGCTAATTGACCTTGTGCAGCATTTATGCTCAATCAGTATCACTCAGTAGAAAGTCACAGGGTAGCCATGAAATTGTTGTGCTAATGCTTAACCACTGCTAATTAATGTCTTCTGCTTGCTCACCAATTAATTTTATGGAGATTTTTAACTCTGGTGGGGACAGAACAGCTTCAAATGATGATATGCTTGTCTACAAGGAGCAAAGAAAATCTGTAAGAGGTTCCTTGTAAGAGTATCCTTTTGTTCAGTTTAAAGGAATACTCTCTTAATATTTCTTATCAGGGGTATTATTGAAAATGGGATGTGCTTCACCTCCATCTGACAAGCTGAGCACCGCTGTGGTGGTTGGCTGTGGGTCAAGCTGACAATGATGTGGACTGCAGCTTTACCTTCTAAGGTTACTGTGAGCGGTCCTCACTCACAGGGAATACTCCCTGCAAAAGGAGGTAGGACCTACCTACGAGTTACAAACATGCAGGCATGAGAAAATAGTTTCTCAAGGCTGCTTCCACACATCCTTCAGTTTTCTTAGAGGCCAAGAGAGTACGGGACAGGAGGCTGCTTCCCCTGACTGCTAGGTCTGTAGAAGGGTTTATACAGCTTTGTTGGAAAATCTGTGAAAATGGCTAGTAAAAGAGTACAGTGCTGCTTAACTTCATTCTCTCTGGAATGCAAGTATTTGCTTTTTCTATAAACCCTTTATAAAGTGCCAGTTGTCTTTCCCAACTCTGCCATTCAAATCTAGCAACGTTAGTCTACATTTTTGGATTTTTAGCCTGATCTGTCTGCTGTTCATTGCCAAAGGTAAGCTGAAGCTGCTTGCAGTCTCCTATAAACGTTGCCAAAAGTGGCATACATAAGCTCTAGTGATGGATTTTGGAGGAATTTTGTTGTTTCCACTGCATGCTCTCCTCAGCTTTTCTCTGCACCCATCTACTTTGCAGCCTTGTCCACAGTCAGTCATCTGGGCTTTCTTTTCACCAACTTAAATGTTGTTGTTCTGATGAGCTGCACACTTTTAGGGTTGGCATAAATATTTTTTTTACCGTTTGCTAAGCAGAGAGAGTCTTGGCCTTGTGCAAATAAAAGATGCTATGTGCTGAAGGAGCTTACCAGATATACCTGAGAGTCAAATCTGCCTGGGTTAGCCATTGCAGTGCCATTGTCAGAGAAAATTCAGGGTTAATTCCCACCTAATTCCTGGTTACAGTGGGTGTATGTAGTGGCAACTTGGGGCTTCTCTTGAGACATCTTGGTTTAAGAGCACTGGACTGTCAAACTCTGCTTTGACATCCAGAATGTCCAGGTGGCTTTGAAATCCCAGTGCAGTCAGTGACAGGCCAGAGACTGGCCCTCTCCTGCTCACACAAGAGGTAGAAAGGAGATGTTCTTAGGGGTTGTCCCTAGAGCCTTTATAGAAAAGATCTATTTTAAGCAGCAAAAATAATTAAGACCAGGACATTGTTTAGTGTGAGAGGCAGAAAGTAGCATCCAGAGCAGCGTGGAAAAAAGGTGGAGATCCCAACCTGGGTGGTAAGGGAGTTTTGGGAAGCAATATGAAGCAAAAATAGCTTTTATTCCTCCTTATGTAATCGTTATGAAATTTCTCATGAATACTGGGTTCTTGCTCCAGAACCTAATGTACCCGTTGTGGTTTCACTGGCAAAATGTGTTTCTGCATCTTCTGTGGTCCATGCAGTGTGCAGGAGTGAATGGGAAATACTTCTGTCCTGTGATCAAGTAGCATTTCATGCTTGCTTTGACCCAAATGTGAATGACACAGTGGACACAAAGAATGAGAATCAGGTCTGGATATTGCACAGTCTGAAGGACAGAGAGCAACAAAGCTGCGGGACAGGACCAGAGCCAACAAGCAGTACTGCAGCACAAGGCCTTTTTTTTTTTTTTAATGCCAGACTTGCAAACACAAAGTGCTTATATGTTCAGAAACATACTGAAGTTTATAAATATCACTACCTGTCAGCAGTATAGCTGAGCGGTACCTTAGGGTAATCTTGTGCCTTGGGCGTGGGCCAGTTTTGTGGAACAACTTCTGACACCAAAATTTTGTTGCTTAGGTGATCAAACAGTATTTCAGTTGAGGAGTATCATATATTCCCATACGCTTTCTTATCCAGTGATTCTTGGTGGCAGATGCAACTCTGGCCCCAAAACCGAAGGGCACTGGAGAACATTGCGTGTTCTCCAATGTCTGCCTGCCCTACATGCGAAGGTGGTTGAGGAGGAATAGAGGACTTCTAACTCCTCCTCATAAAACTGTGCCTGATGATGATGTTTATGATTCGCTTTCAATAGGCTGTCTCATATCCTTGATCTAGTGTCCTTGATCAGGCATCAGGTTGATGTAAATCAAGCTGCCCGCATGCACCTTGAGCTGTAGAGAGCATAAAATCTGAGTGATTCTGATACAAAATTTTCTGACATCGGAAACAAAGAAAACAAAACTCAAGTACTTTGGCATTCAGCTATTTAGAAATTGCTTTAAAATACATTCTTCCCCCAACATTTCCTAAATTAAGTTGCAATTTATTTCCAAAACCCTAATTAATTTTAGTGGCACAAAGTGACTGTGATTTTCAAATGTATTCCATCAGTGTGCAGCTGTAATTCCAACAAACACCATTCAAGTTTCATTGCATTTTGTTAGGTCCTAATAAATGTTGCAAATATAAAATGTATCTAAATTTCATAGTCCTGCAAGCTGTCATTATACAGGATTGTGGAAGTTGGTTGCACGTATTAGTGAGGAAAGTAACTTTTTTTTTTTTTTAAGAGTCATGGTATTGTTCAAAACTGGGGGCTGGGAAGCTGCAGAGTAATATAGACTATACGGCAAATATTTGACATTTTAACATTTATTTCCATCATATAAGTGTAAGGGGTGTATTTCGTCACGTGAATGGTTGAGATTGAATATTGTTAGTGCATTTAGCCTCCACCTTACAGCAAGGGTTTGTATAGCCTAGTTCAGTTTCAGAATAACTTTTTGGTTTTGCTCATTTGATGACTTGGTATGGTGGTGGACTTAGCGACACAGCTAATCAGTGGTGAATCAGGGGATCCAAAAAGGACCACTTGAAACAGTGTGTGGAATAAATTAGTGCAGCTTAAGACAGTTCTGAAACGCACTTATGTCATAATTTCTTCCCTGAAACAAGATCATTGAAACAAGATTTCTGCTTGAAATGAAGCAGCATTCATGTAGTCTTCATTTAAATGCAATCACGAAGTAGAACATAATAAATGGCATAGTATATGCAACTGTCCGGGATCTTAGAGAGTGTCTGAAAGACAGAAGCTCTGCAGAAGAATTGGTTCAGGAGTATAAGGAGGTGGATACTGACAGCTATTAAGGTAGAATTGGGTAACGATAGTGATATTATAGCTTTCAGGAAAACATCATATGAGAAAGGGAACAGTGGAATAATTTTCAAATTAAGCATTAAAGCTTATTGCCTGCAAAATTTGCTCTTGGGTATTAGTGATGGTCAGGCACGCGCGAACTACACAATGATTTCATAGTGTCATAAAAATCTCTTTCTCTTCCATTTTGGCCTTGTAAGATTAACTGTTGTTTTTCCATCTCCAATTCCTACCTTGCTTGAAAATTTTCTGGATTTTCTCATGTTTATCATTCCTCTAAGGAATCACTGGTTTTGAAAGAAAAAATTGTGATACGTAGTTGTGTCCTTGGAGAGAAAGCATCTAAACATCTTTTGACAACCCAAGACATTGCAATCTGAACCCTCAGCTTCAAGTCTCATTGTTTGGAAAAAAACCACACAACGCAATATAGGTAGCAGATGACAAATAAAACAGTTATTCTGCATGCGTAAAAGATCTTTATCTACAAATTCTTTCTATTTTGATGCAGTGAGTGTTGCAAAGTAAGAGAGATGGAAAAAAGCGTGATCTAGTGTCATAAGAAGCAAAATATGTGATATATCTGAGTATTCTCTCATCTTTTGCATCCTACAAGCTTGCATCTGAAGACTGAAAATAATTTGCACTAGAAAAATCACTGGAAAATTTTCATTTCGTTTTACTGCTGTGATCTGGATCTGCTATAAATTAAAGCTGTTCAAAGCTATCAGAATACATATTTGACAAAAATCAGTGGCGTGCTCGGGCCCCCCAGTTTGGAACAAGAACAAAATTTGAGGCATTTAAAAATAATTGTAGTACAGCTTGTTCTAAAACATTGGTGCTTGTCTCTTTCTTCTAACAGAGTGCAGAACAGATCAGTGCGTTGTGCCGAAACTTCCAAGAAGTCCAGGCAAGTGGTATGGAAGGACAGAAGGACAACCAGGATCCACCTCCACGGCCACTGGCTCGCCACCTTTCTGACGCAGACAGATTAAGGAAAGTCATCCAAGAACTTATGGACACTGAGAAATCTTACGTTAAGGTACAAAAAAAAAAAAACAAACCTGGCTAGCTGCAGCCTTGGTTTTGAGGCTGACCATGATTTGTGGATGGTCTTAACATGTTTCATGCTTACCTTTATATAACCAGCCCTCTCTAAGGGCCATAACCTACAAAGTCCGCCTATCTAATTGTTCCTGTTGTTTTCAGCAGGCTTGCTCCTGGAATAGAAGCTGGAGGATTTATCTAGTAGCTTTAGTTCTAGTCAGTTTGTGTTTGTGTTGGAGTGGTGATCTGTGGGGAGTAGATACCTGCAGTATGTTAACATGGGCGTTTTCCAGAGGATGTTTCCATAGTTTTCAAGACGAAAATAAATCTAGTAGAAGAAAAGAATAGATGTCCTACAAATTAGAAAAAAAAGTTTAATTGTGGAAAATTGTGTGTGATTATTTTTGAATCAGCAAAGCTCAAAGGCACAGCTCCAGGTGGTTGTAGCATCACCCATATGTTATTTCTCCTCTGTCTGATAAGTCCATAATTTGTTAGATGCATGTCTCTTCTTTTTATAAACCCCAAATTCATGTGACTGGATGCCAAAAGAAACATGAAAACATTGATTTCATTGACATTGATTTCATTCATCAAGGAGGAATCATCTACTTTACTGGATCTTAAAACACATACTTGGAGATATTGGTACTTGCTGCAATAATGTATGTGGAAAAGAAGAGAAAACGCTTTCAGGCTGTTGGTGTTATTACACCCACCAAGACAGTAATACAGCCAAATGCTGTAAAGTTTGAGGAAGCTTTACAGAAGACGAGCCCCGATCTATGTTTCTTACAGAGGGATTGCTGGAACAAAGGCATGAGCATGGAGGTCACTGACTTGTGTGAAATTTTGCACCAGGCAAAATCCTGGCAGGTTGCACATGCTCATTACGGCGTTCTTAGGGAGATGCTCGTTATTCCTTCTCCATAAGAATTTCTGCTGTTTCTCTTCTCAGAGTCGGAGAGCCCTGTAGTGGGCCCCAGCCCTGCCATCATGCTTTGGTGTGGGATAGTTAGTCTTCAAAAGTGGAACCAATTCTTTGAGGAAGTGCCTCAAACTTCCCACAACTGCCTAACTGAACACATTAATACCTAATAGGATTTTAAAATGTTACGTGTCCTGGATATTACAACCGATGTTTAAATGAGTGGCTATTTATATGGTTTATCTAACATGCATGATTAAATCATTTGATGCTGTTCATATACATGGACTCTTTAGAAAGCCATCAGCTGTAACATTCATGCTATATTAAAATATAATTTGTTATAATCAAGCTGTAAATCCATAAAGCATTAAAGATGAAACAAAAACATTACACCAAAATCAATTTGCGTCCAATTTAGCAAGCACTTTAATGCTAACAACACGCAGGTGATTTTGTTCCGGAAAAGGAATTATATCTGTAGTTCGTTCCTGAAAATTCCCCCTATCCCGCAGTTGTCACATAAAGAACAATTTCAAACTGTTACATAAAAAGTGAATGAGTTCCGTTTCTTGCAGGACTTGAGCTGCCTCTTCGAGCTATACTTGGAGCCCCTTCAAAATGAAACCTTCCTTACGCAGGATGAGGTGAGGGAATAACTGAAAGATGTGCTTTTCATTCTTTATGAGTTGAGACCTTGGCATTTGGGTCTTTCATTGCTGAGAGCACGACAGAAAAAGCAAACAGCGAACGTAACTGTAGGAATTACACCAGTCAGTGCCTTTCTGTCTGGTGTGTGCGTCACTTTTTTTAAATGGTAATTGTTCTTCTGACTTAACTCCTAAGAAATCTTTGCTTTTTTGTAAGGTTTCTGTTTATAAAACCCATTTGAAAAGTATCAACAAAAATGTTATTGTCCTTTGCAACCTCTTGATGTGTCACATCACCTTAGTCAACTGTTTTCGCAAGACCACCGTTAGCTGCATGGAGCGCTGTACTTCATAGCCTGATGTTTTCCACAGATGGAGTCCTTGTTCGGCAGCCTGCCAGAAATGCTGGATTTCCAGAAGGTGTTTTTGGAGACCCTTGAAGATGGAATAACTTCTTCCTCAGATTTTAATACACTGGAAACGCCATCTCAGTTCCGGGTAAATATTTCATCACTTAATACTTGGTAGCGTGCCTGCAAATGTTTGTGAAAATCTGGCTTTAAAAACTCCAAGTTTCATGTGGTTGCTTTTACGTTTGAAGCTTTACTTGGGATTACAGACATCTATTCAGCAGTGAAAGATAAGTGCTATTTTTCATGGTTTTATCTTCCTCTTTCCCACAGCAGAAGATGCAGCATAGGAGATGCAGAGTAGACCTTGAGTGTGCTGCAAACTAACAAAGCTTATGATGCTTTGCAGAAAGGTTATTGTCACTGGGCTGAACTCTGCCCTGCCTTGCAGTCCGCCCCGCTGTGCCCGGTTCACCCGCTATAGACTGGGAGCTTTTCCTGTTAAATGCTGCATGAGTTGCTTGTGTTGTGAGGTCCCAGAAGAGGGGCTGCAAAGTGTAAAGGGCTGCAGGCCGTGCCCTTGCTGTGCTGTTTGGCTCACCGTGGCACTGCACGGGACCTGCCCTAACTGTAGGAAGTCGATTCCCCAGAGATGGAGTCACTGTCACAGGAGTGGATGAAACTGCTGGCAGATCTCCTGGACACTTGCTGCCTTTTGTGGAGCAAACATTGATTAAAAAGAGGGGAGAGGGCTGCTCCTCCTCCTCTCCCTCCCCCTCCTCCTCCCTCACTACTCCTTTTTCTTATCTTTGCTTTGGCAAGCATTTTTCTAAAAACATCTCCCTTGTGATTCAGTCCCTCCCACATCTTCCCAACCTCCCCTTCATCCAAGCGCATCAGAGGTGCCCTGTAATTGCCACCTGCCTGAAAGGAGGAAAACAGTTGGAAAGCAATCCTCTGTGTTTGTTTTACACTGTCCCTTTGGGCTTTGGCACTTCGGTGCCTTGCCTCCTGTTGCTCCTGGTTTTTCCCAGCACAAGATACCCTGTTACATGTGTGTTGATTTTTGTTCCTGTGCTGCTTGAAAGATACAGTAAGAGAGAGTGTCTGCAGTGGTCTTACTTGCTCAGGGAGCATGGAGAAAATTGCAGGCTTTGCCTAAATAAGCTGAACTCTATGCCCAGAAAAATAGAGAAACATTCTGGAGTTACTGCCAATAGTATATTCATGATTTTTTCATATATATGTAAATATATATAGAAAAATAAATATAGGATACATGTAGAAATATAGGATATGTATAGAAAGATAGCAAATGATCACAGCACTAAGCCTCTGTGGTATGTGCCTGAACATGTATTTATGATTTTAGTAATGGATTAATCTTTTGCTTGTGTTGATTTCAGAAATTGCTGTTTTCCCTTGGAGGCTCCTTCCTGTATTACGCTGACCACTTTAAGCTGTACAGCGGCTTCTGTGCAAACCACATCAAAGTTCAGAAAGTTCTCGAGAGAGGTAATTTATTGTCTTCATTACTGGAATTCATTTGCATGACTTTAAACTGCAGTGAACTGCCGTGACAAGTATCATCGACTTGCAGAGAAAGCAAGGGCTAATCGGGTATCTTCCAATAGGAGTAGCTGAGATCTGCGGTTCTGCTGAAGTATGGTATAGAACTGATGGGAAAAGATGCCTTTTGTAACATCCAGACAGTAGCCTGAGTAGCTACAGAAACATCTTTCAAAAGTTTGTGCCATCTGCAGATCCAGGTCACGCTCCAAAAAGAAGCAACAAATGGCAGAATAACTTAGGAATTACTTCCTCTGCCATCACTTTATTAATTTGATGCAGAAGCAGCCTGCAGAGCAGTGGGAAAAATACACTGAGGAATAATGTCGCCTTGATCTAATTGCTCTCTTAGCCCTTATGCATGTTATTTAATGAGGGAAATTATTCTGAAATGAATAGTGTAAACTGCTTTGTTTGAAGTATTAAAAAGGATGAGGCTTTTGGTGCTGGTTACAAGTTGCAGTTCTGTGCTTTCAGATTGTTGTAGCTTCTGTGACTTCCATGTTCAACTGACCAACTCTTTTATTTACATCTAGCCAAAACAGATAGTGCCTTTAAGGCCTTTCTGGATGCTCGAAATCCCACAAAGCAACACTCTTCTACACTGGAGTCGTATCTCATCAAGCCTGTTCAGAGAGTGCTAAAGTATCCTCTGCTTTTAAAAGAGCTGGTGTCTCTGACAGATAACGAGAGTGAGGAGCACTATCATTTGACAGGTAACTTCTTCCTTTCTTCTACGTGAGTGAATATGAGCCAAGTTTTATTTCCGGTCCATTCTGAAGATGCAGGGCAGCCATTCTGGTAGATGCCACAGAATTCATCAAATTCTAGAGAGAAATTCTTCTCTCTCCTTAAGAATATGAAGTAGCTTTTTTGTGCTTTTAGCAAAAAAGTCATTCTTGATATGTCCAAGTCCCTTTGAGAAGCAGATGCGGCCAGGATTTGCCATGACAGATGAGGTCTTTCTCCTCAATTTTTCCACAAAAGCATGCCAGGTCATAGTCTCTTTTTTTTTCTCCCCCTACTTGGGAAACACTGACCAAAGCTCCATCTTGTGGTTATTACTCAGTTCTTGAAATGCGTCAAAGTTTAACAATGCCACAGAAAGAAATTTCAGTTGTTTGAGGTTTGTCTGTCACTCTGGCTTGAACAGAAGAGATCCCTGTCAAAGCTTTGCAGTCCTCCCGCGTAGAAAGACTTGTCTGTCTAATATATACTAGAGTTGATTGCTTTTCTAGGCTCACATGCTTGAGACTTCGCTCTGGCAAATTCCAGCTCAGGTCTGTCAGCACCTGGTAGATGAAAGTCTAGAGATTTATTTTATGGATTATCTGTCATTTTAACAAAACAGATTCAGGCAAAATACGCTCTTCAGCAAAAAGTCATAGAGCTGTTACTGACTTCAGAGGGAGGTCCCTTGCCCTTACAGCCAAGCTGGGGGTGACTGACTTGCAGGTCAGGATGGATGCCAAGCTGCTAAAAGGCTGCACCATTAAGAGCTGGCAGGACTGGAGAAACTAAGTGCCCTTCTCCAACTCCTTTCTGAATTAACACAAAAGTCTAATGAAACCTAGTGCCATTTTTGCTTGGAAAACAAAATGTAAATGAAACCTGGCCACCAGCATTGAATTTCATGGTTGCAATCCATGAGGAACGTTTACAACCTAGCGCTGTATGTCTTTGTCTATTCTGTGGTAAGCCAAAGGCAATTTCTTTCTATTAAAGCTCATCAGATGACTTATCCCAGTATGGGTGTAGATTCCTCTAAAAATCCTAGTGGCCCTATATCTATACAAGACATAAAACCTAACCGTGTTTACTATCATGTTGATAGGAATATTCCTATATTTGAGGGCTCATCACTGGAATCTTTATTGCAGCCTTTTCAGGCGCTTAAGATACCAAATGAGCATTTTTCACTTACTCTGATTAGGAAGCATACCTTCTAGTGTTGCTATGGGAAAGCACCAATGTAAAGCTAGAATTCTGTTCACCGAACCTTGGGAACGCTGCGGCATTTTGCCCACCTCAAGTGGAATTCAATGAAAACCCTCATGTTTAGAAAATACAATTGAATTACATAGCTGTCTATGAAATTTTTAAACCTTATAGAAGCGCTGAAGGCAATGGAAAAAGTAGCAAGTCACATCAACGAGATGCAGAAGATCTATGAAGATTATGGCACTGTATTTGACCAGCTGGTTGCAGATCAGAGCGGAACAGAGAAGGAGGTAAGGGACGTGTTTTATTCACTCCTGAAGCATTATCCCACATGCCACTGGGTGTTTTATCTCTTCCTGAGGTAATTTTGGGAACTTTTTTGTGCTGGGCTTCCTCCATTCTCCTCTAATATTTTGACTTTCATTTCGTATCTGCCTGTCAAGTTTCTTTTTGTCAGTAGGGTATGGTAAAATTTTCACAGCTGCCAGAGCCGCCTTCTGGACTGACAGGGATTGCAAGCAGGAGTAGGCATAATTCTCAGTAGGAAAAATCCTTCTCTTCTCAAATGTTGCAGAGATTATCCACACCCCAAGACGTTCAGATTTTATGCTATAGAGTTCTTACGTTCTTAAGATACTTTTTTCACCCGTATAAATGAAAATGGCAATTTGAGGGATTTCACATTAAGGTCTGTTATTCTCATTCTCTACGCTCCCAGTGCTGAGGCATCCACGGGTGTCTGTCAGAGCAAAATCCGTTTGTTAAACAGACTGTCCGCACGCATCTCCCAGAACTGGGGCAGCAAGGTCTCAACCTTGCTATTTACATCCAACGATTGCTAAGCAGATCAGATCCGTAAAGGTGAAGATCAGATGTGAGAAATGCCAGCTCAGTTGTTTTATTTTCTCCCGGTAAAAGCCAAGTTGCCCCCGTTGGCTACCTGGTTTCCCATCATTTATGGCGAAACAAAACTTGACAGCCTGGGAGTTTCTTCACACTGTTACATTACGTCCCGCAGAAGAAAGCAGCCTCAGAGTACAAGACCTCCATTAATTCTGCCATTGGCATTGACATTAATACTAATTACTGTATAGAAATTAAAGATACTTACAGCTAATAAATCAGACAGTTCACAACTGGCTATATGTAAGTGACAGATCATCAGATCAACTTAATATTCTTCTAAGTTATTAATAGTAAGAACTTCTATCCAGCTTCCATAACTTATGGGCTATTACTTTTTATAGTTGTCACCTATTCTAAAAAGGGGATCACTCACACTTTTCCTGCCACAGTGCAGATCTCTCTGCCTTTCTCTCTGTACATGCGGTAAATAGAGACATCCTTGAAGTTATTGATGTGTACTCATTAACATTTTACTCACATGTGGATCACAGGACTGATGTATATGTTTATACTATTTATTTATATTACCTACTGTTATAATTTATTCCAGGTGACAGAGCTTTCAATGGGAGAACTTCTGATGCACTCTACAGTTTCCTGGCTGAATCCTTTCCCATCACTGGGCAAAGCAAGAAAAGACCTTGAGCTTACAGTGTTTGGTAAGTGTCTTAATGACTCTCTGCTCTTTCACATCTAAAGATTACCACATTAAATCTTCTCACGAGGTGAAAGCCACCGTCTCCTTTCCCTGTAGACATACCTAGGGTAGGCTTAGATCTGAAAAAATACATGGTTATATTTCATAATATGAGAAGTGGAAAGTTTCCATTCGTTTGTTTGCTGTTTGCTCTGTGAGCCAAGCTCATCTGCTCTCCTGCTGATACGTGAACTGTGGAAAATAGTGATTTTTGAGAGACAATACTCTCCTTAGAACAATCTGCTAAACCAAGCTTTCAAAGGAGGCTGGTAGGAAAATGGTGATTTATTCTATTCTTGGGAATTGAGGCTAACTTCTGCTTTACAGCTTCTGCACTGAAAACCCCATTCAGATTATTTTAATGTGAGAAATGAATGTAGAAATGAGAGCACACAGCCAAGAGTTTTATTTAATAGTATATATGATTAAGCATTTGATAATTACCTGAGCAATTTAATCTTCCAGTGAAACACCTTAGGCACTTGTCCATTTCTTTAAAATGTCATTGTATAAACACCTACAGAATAACTCAGGTTGATGAGAGACAAGTTTCTCTTAGGGCTGTCACGCAGTCCTTCTCCAGGAAGGATGGCGGGTTAGGGGAGGGGGTGCTTCTAACAGAAGAACAAACAGGAGCTACCTCCCAGGTTCCTCGGATGAGCTTCACAGTGATCCACGTATGCCAGACACTTCCCAGCAGGACACGAATGAATGGCAGACTACTTGTCTGGCAATTGGGAAACCAAGTTTTATTCTCATTTCAAACCCTACGTGGTCAGCTTAGAAAATGCACCTGATATGGGGAACTGAGGGAAACTGCTCTGGGATGAATGCTGTGCTCGCTGTGGCTGCATCCTGCCTTCATCTAGGGATGACACTCAACTGCATATCGTTGCCCCTCTCTCCCACTGGAAGGAAACACGGATGCATAAGCAAGGATAGAGGTATACTTCCCTTGAATTTGATCTGGGATCCAGGACTGCTCTGCACAGCCATCCCTTAGTTCAGCTGCAGCTTCAATGCCCCCATGTTTCTGTTCCTCCTTACAGATGAGAGAGAACGTGTCCCTGCCTCCCTAGAGGCTGAAAGATTAGATAACGTTAGTGAGCCACTCCAGTCGGATGTTGTGGAAGCCAGGGAATTCCTGCAAATGGAAAAGCAGAAACTGAGGAGTTTGAGTTTCCAACTAAGCAAATGCTGATTGCAGGAAGGGCAGAATTCGTGTCCTTTTTCACAGCCCTCTCTTGCTATAGGCCTTTCACTCCACTCGAAAATGTCCACTGATTACATAAAGAAAATCAGAACCGTTACATCTAACCTACATCTGCTGTATTTGTTTCTGTGAAGGCTGTTTCACACACCAGGAGAGAGGCTGCTGGTAGTTTTAGAATAAAGGTGCAGAATGGCTTCATCCTAAATGGTCAGGACAAAACCTGAGGAAAGACTACTGCCATTGCATGAACAAGTGTATGATGAAAAACCCAGCTGTCATCTTAATACAGGGCAGCTGCTTTTCAATCTGTTTGCTTATCTCATCCTTCACATTCCTGTGACTACACTCGTCAGCTTCTCCAAGATATTTTCATTGAATATTACACCTGTAATTAACAGCTTTCCTTTCTCTCTTTCTTTTTTTTTTTAGTTTTTAAGAGGGCTGTAATACTGGTGTATAAGGAGAATTACAAACTGAAAAAGAAAATGGTAAGTCTGGCGTCAGTGGAGGTGCGGGTGTTTACGCGCAGTGTCCTGCCGTAGTGTGAGATGGACCACAAGGTTGTTGAGAGTGACTGTGGTGAAACGCCACCCTCTCTCTCTAGGCTGGAATTCTAGCTATCACAGCTAAAATAAGGGCTCAGCATCTGTGTAGCAATAAATATGTTTTGTTATTTAGAAAGCAGCAGCATCTTCTCTGTGTGAGCCCCGTGTTAGTTCTGTCAGGTGGAATATGAAACATTGCCATGAAGAAATCATTAATTCTTACAGATGGCGTTTACCAAGGCCTACCTTAACATAGTGTGTAGGTTAAAGACCTCTGTTTATAGACTCTTGATCACCCTGGAAGGAAAGGAGAAGGAGCATTATTAATATAAACTCCTCTGGCCCCATTAACAAAACTGGAATGCTAAAGTCAAGTAGCACTCTGTATATCCCGAGTACCAGTGGAGAAGTACCGCACCATGCTTATCATAACAGATGGAGAGTCTCTAAAAGTAGCAGCAGCAGCAGTAGCTACATGATTAATGTATTCTGCTAATCAACAGTCTGCAGGTTCCTTCACGGGACACTTGTTCCCTAGTAGTACTTATATGCAAAGTATTATTTTTATCCATTAAAAACAAGTGCTTTTAAAAGCTGAAGCAATTACAAATTCCAAAGGTTGTGTCTATCACCACTTTAACTACATTTGCAAGCACGTATCAGGGTACTGAAGGAAAAAGTCTAATGAATTTAGTTTTTCTTCAGAGGCAGGTCTTTTAAGAGTAACACAAAAAACCCCCCTTTTTTTTACTCTTACTTCTTAGAAATATCCTTGTTTTTCTTTTTGCAGCCTACTAATGTTCGTGCGGCACATAATTATGGTGACTTGGATCCATTTAAATTTCGTTGGCTGATTCCTTTATCTGCTCTTCAAGTTCGACTGGGGAACACAGCAGGTAGTTCCCTTGCACTGAATACTTTAGGATTGAACGCTTTTGTGGGATTCAGTAATACCGCTTCTTCCATATGTATTTCTGCAGCCTCTGGAAACAGGCAGATGTAGACAAAATAGTATCTGCTGTTGTCTCTGTACTGAGGGGGTACAGACTTTCTTCATTTGGCATGTTGACTTCTTCCACGAGTTCAGGAAGGTGCAACATGATGTGAAGGAATGACAGAATGGCAGTCCCCAGTGAAAAGACACCATGAACAGGAAGGTGATTTACCATGGTTGACATCCTGGTGACGCCCTTATGCTGTGTGTGTGCTGACCCTTGTGTTTTTCCAAACGTAGGAAAGTTGACTGTGCAACGTGTGGCAGTAGGCCGTGTTTTTATTTTCCTTTGGGGTTGATTTTTATGATCCTATCCGGTTCCGTACCTTCTGTAAAGTGTCACTAGGTGTTTCGTGCTTCGTGCACTCGGGAGAAGAGCTTCTAAGACTGGAAAGCAGTGAGAAGCATTAAAGAATGAGGGAAAGCCACTCTCCAAGAGAGAAGGTCAAGTTACTAAAGGCAGCACTGGCTCTGGCTGGGCTGCTGCAACAAGAGAGCTCAGGGGACTCTCCTTTGGGTTCCAGCTTGGGTGAGATCTTCTGTGGATCCACCCATTAACACTGCCTTCAGAAAATGAACTCTACACTGCTCCTTCTAATGCTTTTTTGAAAGTATATACAAGTTTTGTGAAGTATATACAAAAATAACGTTTCCTTCCATGCACAGGAACAGAGAACAGCTGTGTCTGGGAACTGATTCACACCAAGTCAGAACTAGAAGGCAGGCCAGAAACAATTTTTCAATTGTGCAGCAGGTAAGCTTTACATGGAGGTTGTTATTGGCATTAAAAAAATAAAATATTTTCCCCCACGTGACCTTTGCATCAGCACTCGTAACGCGGCTCTCACTCTTTGAATCCAGGCACTACACCAGCGTAACTGCATAAAGCGTAACAATTTGAAATGGGAGTGAATTTGTCCCAGTGATCCAACGTCAGCCATCTGCACAGACGTATGATCATAAATTCCAGTACGATATGGGCAACATAACCCATTTTATCAGACTCCCAGTTGGTTAGCAGAAACTACCTTCTGAGAAACACTATTAAGGGGTGATCCCTTGGTACAGAAGTTACCTTTCAGGCTGTTTTTCTAAGGGGAAGTAACCAAGATCGCAAAATACAAGATGTGCAAAATACCTAACACAAAGGTGTTAGCTGCAAAACCTACTACTAACGCAAGCTACTAAAAAACCCCACTGCCTTAAAGCACGACAGCAGAAAGGCAACAGATTTTATCCCAGTAATGTCCTACTTCAGAGAGGAAAATTAGGTTATCTGTTTTCTTAAACTTGCAGTGACTGTGAGAACAAGACTAACATCGTGAAGGTGATCCGTTCTATTTTGCGGGAGAATTTCAGACGTCACATAAAATGTGAGCTACCGCTGGAGAAAACGTGTAAAGATCGCCTTGTCCCACTCAAGAACCGTATACCTGCAACAGCCAAACTGGGTAAGAAACACATTCTCAAAGTTGAAAAATGGAGTCTGGACTCCAGAGCTGGCAGAATCACCATGGCATTATCACCATGGCTGTAGTGTGTCGTGTGCCAGACCCATAAATCCCATTTGTTTTTCGGGCCAGGGAGGTGGTAGAGTTTCTCTGTAACTCAGGGCACGACAAGGGCTAGACCAGATAAACAAGCTTTCCAGCCCCACCCCCTGCACTGTGTTGTGTCATTAGCTCTCTTAAGGGGGAAGATGTAATAAGGCGCAAATTAATTTTGCTGGGAAGAAATGGACTCCCTTTGGTACACAGTATTAGTGCTCTCTCCTCTGTGTTCCTTTTAGTAACTCAGCCCTAATAATATTTAAAGCTAAAACAACTGTCAAAAGGCAGGGGTCTTGCTTCTTCCAACGCACTGAATTTGCATCCCAGCAGATACCCTAATTAAGTACAGGCTTCAGACATTTTAGTTAAATGAGTAGCTATGATTATTTCAGGTTCTCCAACAGTTCAGTTGTCTGTAAAATCCCCTTAACATCACAGCAACTGGGACAGTTCAACTCCCGCCTACAACCTGGCCCTCCAGTGCTTGAGGTGCCTGAAAAAGTCTTGCTTTCCTGCGGACGCGTGTAAATCATTACTCCAATTTTTGGAGGATTCTGTATATATTTCACGTGAAGGCAAGCATTTAGCCCTGGGGTAGGTGGAATGAAAACTTGTGACACAGGATCACACTGTCAGTATGGGAACGCTGACAGAGTATCTGACCCAGGATGATTATCAAATGAGACTCTGGGCACTGTAATTATAAGTGAGCGATTGAGACAGAGGTAAAAAAATAAATCTGCCTTTTTCCACTGCACAGCTTCCACGAGATCCTTGAAGGTACTGAAGAATTCATCCAGTAGCGAATGGAACGGTGACCCGGGGAAAGGCACCTTCCAGGACTCCGATGAGTGCAGCCTGAGCAGCAGCACGCAGAGCAGCAGCTGCCACACCGCCGAGAGCATACAGGAGCCCAAAACCTCATCTCCCGATAAACACATACAGAGCTGCGCAGCTGACTTCTCTAACGTCCTTGTCAAAGAATCTGATATCCTCAGTGATGATGACGATGACGATGACTATCAAAGCCTAAAGAAGGGCAGCTCTACGAAAGACATTGAGATACAGTTCCAACGGCTGAAGATTTCGGAGGAAACAAGTGCTGACTCTGAACGGGATCAGGCTGCTGAAAGTGAGCAAGGAGATGGCTTCGAGACAGGAGAGCATCCAAAACTGGTGCGTGGCCATTTCTGCCCAGTAAAGAGAAAAGTAAACAGCACAAAACGTAACAGAGGAACTTTAACGGCAATGCAAGAACGTCACCAGTCCCTCGACAGTCACTCTGATGCTGCAAACCTGGATCTGAACTCTATTTTAGAGAGAGAATTTAGCGTCCAGAGTTTAACATCTGTAGTTAATGAGGACTGTTTTTATGAAGCTGTGGAGAGGCATGGGAAATCCTAGCTTTCTAAGCACTATATTTAAAATATTCGTTTGAAGTCCACATAAAATTCAACAAACTTACTTTGCTTTAAAACTAGTAAATTCATGGAAGCTGCAGGAAAACTACTATCTGATTTTGTGCACTAATACATTTTTTCCACAGAAACAGCTGTAAAGGATTATTAAGTTATTTTAATTTATTGTGGCTCAAAAATAGATTAAGTTGGCCAAGGTCTGTAAATTAGTTCATCCCTTTCAAGCAGTTATTAAGACAAGGTAGTGTTCTAGGGGAGGGGAAGGGAAGGATGGGCTCGTTAGTCTTTTAAGTAATGTGGAAAAGGTGCTATAGTGGCAGAGGGGATTACAGTGGAAAGTAGCATTGCAAAATGAGTTTTTCAATACCTTGGGCATTTTGTTTCTTTGTTTTTCATTTTTGCTTTATTTAAAGCAGAATTAAGTTATTTTAATGTGGTTTAGTGCACAATAGTGCAGAAATTTCATTTTTGTAAGTTTCAAGATGCTGTTTATACTTTATACATATGTGTAAATACAAAAACAAAGCTTGGCCTGTAATCTTTTATTTGACTGTATTTTTTATTTTCTCTACCAGCCTGTACAGTAAAAGACAAAAAAGTATTGTACTTAGCCATGTTTTCTACTTTTTATCATGCTGCTTTTCTCTAGTTGGAGCTTTAAATCCCAAATTCTTTGCTTTTGTATAAACGAGGAGAGTATTAGCAGACCTTGAGGCAATCTGCACACTTTATCCTCCTTTAAGCCAGTCACTTGAGTATATTTATACAAGGGTTTTGGCTTTTGTTTTTTAAATTACTCGGCGAAGTAGGATGTTCCAGGATAAAAAGAGCACAAAAACCCAAACACCATCTTAGATGCTGAAGCATCAAAAGTATTTTTTCTTAGATTCCAATAATGCACTTTCATTCATATAGAACTCAATTATTTCAGAAGTATCCCAACTTAATTACAAGTCTCACGACATACAATACTTTGGTTTTGGTATGTGTTCTAGCCACTCCTCTGAAACAAAAAGAACCTGTAGGCACCTTGTAACTGGACTGAACTTGTCTACAGCTGAACAGAATGAATAAATAAAATGGGAAAGCCCTCTCTCTCCACCACTTTCTCAAAAGTATTTCTTCCATACCTGCACAGATGTAGGGCTATATAAGCCTCTATATAAGCCTCCTTTCACGTAATCAACACCTCTAGATCACGGAGTTAAGAAACAATAAAATAAAAAATCAGTCTGTTGCTGATTACAGCTGATCTTCCTCTTCACTCTGATTGTGCTGACTGATACTTTTCTGTAAATTCCTCACCATCTTCTTTTGCCTTAGTTCTTCTCTGTAATTGTACACAAAAAGGCCTGGGTCTTCATCACACATTTTCCTGTATGTATTGCACAGATTTCTGAAGTGTGACATGGAGAGCTGAAAAGGACGCAAAGTTGGATCGACATCTGCTGTCATCATCAGCTGCTCTGTTCTTTTCAAACGTCCGCTTTTGGGAAACAAGGTCCTAAAAGGTGTGGGGAAAAGATAAATAAATTCAAGCAATTCAGCCAGACAACTTAGTTTCCCTTAAGAATAACAGGGTCCTCTTGGGAATTTACTTAATAGAGGTTTACTATTAAGTATGTCATTATTTTAGCTTTAGCACTCTTAATATAGCTCATTAGCTAAGCAAATGGAAACATAAGGGCCCTTTTTCTGTAAACGCAAACTATAACAACATAGGAAAGCATATGCATACATTGTACATGAAACACATGCATGTACATTCATGTTTGCTAACATTACAAAGAGCTGTGGGTATGGATACAGTCACGGAGCCTTCTCAGAAGTAGCCTCATATTTAGATATCAACAACAGATTACACTGCAAAACAAATCAGATCCAAACCGTATGACTTTCAGGCTAAGTGTGTGTTTCATTCCAATGGGAAAGATATTGTCATCACTTGTCATTAATACTGTAATTCCAATGCCAGGAAAAAAGACAAGAAAGAAATATTTAATTATCATTCGCTTTTTAATACTTAGAACTTGGAGAATGTGACAAGAGTCCTAGATTTTGTTTCCAGCTCTGTCACTGTTTGGTTCACTATGAACTTCAGTTCACTTACTCTGTGGCCACATGCGCTAGCACCTCTCCCTCAAGTTCCCTAAATTTTAATGCATAGTATTAGTTCAAGTGACTGTTAATGTCTCACAAAAATGCATAACACAAAGCACAAACTATTGAAAGTACTAGCTGACTAGCTCTTATTAGTAGTTCTCAGGCTACAACAGGTCAGGAAGGCAGAAAATTTGCACATGGCTCATGTGCATGTCTGAATTTTCAAGTTATCTGCCTCTGTCATATAAGACCTAAAAATGCTGTGCATCTAATACAGTAACAGCCTCACGCTGTTGGCTGGACAAGCCAGTCACAAGGCTTTCTATAAGTAAGTGATAGTTGGCTCTTGGTGGGCAGATGGAATACAAAGTTAAGAAAGGGTTTGAAATGCCAAGAGAAGGATGGGACTTCTGGGAACAACCTCGTTTAAACTGTGTTCTACTGAAGGCCTTGGTCAAAAATGTTTCCATTAGTTCAGCACCTAGCTCAGCAAGGTTAAAATGGATCAATTCTGATTTTGATATCCCTCCCTAAGTTATTCTTGCCTGTGATTTGGTCGTTAAAAAGATGTCTCTGGAGCCAAAAATGTTTAATCACCTTTTATATACAGACTAAGAAATATCTTAAAGATGTCCATGAACAGCAACTCAAATTACAGTATTTTTCTTCGTGAACTTAACAGTTTAATATTCTATGCTACATCTCTCAGATCACAGGATTTACACACAAGTGTAAACTGATTCTATTACCTTGCTTTTTATACAGTAAATGCAATAGACAGATACCTTGTGACAAACTTAATAATCTTCTTATATACCAAAAATCGCAATTTTTTCCAGGTCAGTTAAAGAATAAGAGGATTGTGTTTTTTAGCTGCACACTAGGGCTAAAGTATGATAAGCTGCTAGGGGGATATGTGACGTTCAAAAGTTCAGATTCCACCTCCTTTGCCTCAAAAGAATGTAGAGCAGTTAATAGCAACTTGAGATTACATAATTTTTTTTTTTTAAACTCTGGCAAAAATATTCTATATAACATAGATATGGTGATTGTGTGGACCTTCTGCTTACATTGTTAACTGAAACTTTTCTGTCACAAAAATACAACTCTGTGAATCAAATACAAACCTGTCTAGAATTCGGATACCTCCTTTGCTAACCACCTCCAAATGTACACTCAAACCTTAACACAGGCAAAATTTTACGTCAAACATCTGCATTCCAGACATCGATGCCATTCACTGCCTCAAGCAAAAAAACCCCAAACTAGAGGCAAAATTCTATGGTCATCTTTAAAATAGTGACACATAGGGCTTCTAGTTCAGCAAGATGGCATCCACCCTACTTCTGGATTGCGTCAGGGCCAAAACCATGCCTAGCAATATTCAGCTAGCATGATGAATTTTCATAGAATCATAGAATCATCAGAGACCTTAATGATCACCTAGTTCCAACCCCCCTGCCATGGGCAGGGACACCTCCCACTAGGATCAGGTTGCTCAGAGCCCCATCCAGCCTGGCCTTGAACACTTCCAGGGATGGGGCTTCCACCACCTCTCTGGGCAGCCTGTTCCAGTGTCTCACCACCCTCATGGTGAAGAACTTCTTCCTAACGTCCATTCTGAATCAACCCATTTCTAGTTTTAATCCATTCCCCCTAGTCCTACCATTACCTGACATCCTAAAAAGTCCCTCTCTAGCTTTCTTGTAGGCCCCCTTAAGATACTGGTAGGCCACAACAAGGTCTCCTCGGAGCCTTAGTCCTTAATTTTACAAGCCTCTAGTCCTAACAGCAGCCTGTCACATGAGCTACAACGCTGAATGCTGGGTCTTCCCCACACCAAGTCAGACACACACCTATGCTAGAGTTTTAACAGGATCCTTGGCAAAGAGACTGCAGGTTTCTCACATCAGGTAAAGAACCTAATAAATTCCCTCAGTAAGACATGGGCATTTTTAAAGAGTCAGTAAGAACTCCATAGAAGGGCAAGCACAGAAACAAGAATTGGACCTTTTGACATTATCCCCAAATAAGTAAAATTTCCCACAGCTGACGTTCTCCCTCTTCACACTGCCATCTTTGGTTCTGAATTTTGAAACTTTCATTTTTTAAGTCAACCAAAAAAATGCTGTAGTTTTTATGCTTGGTGTTGTTTTGTTTTTTTTTTTTGTTTCTGAGACAGACAAACTATTGTAAAGATCACCAATTTATCCTAGTGATTTTAGCAGCTTCAACTACTCTTAACAAAAATGCAAAGTACTACATCATTACAGCAGAAAGAGATTCATCGCATAGTTTTGTCTCCAGAAACCATTCAAAATGGAAAGATCTGATGAACTATGATGACAAATTTAAAAAGGGAGTAATAAAATCAAATACATAGCTACAAGACTTTTTCAACTGATTTAGTAGCTGTCACATTTACAAAAACAGTATCTGAGAATTTTTCATTAAATATCCTTACTCAATTCCACGGAAGCAGTATTTTCTTCGGAACTGAAAAACACTTCGAACCACTTTTTCTACCAGCTCAAATGGCTGCCGTATCTTTGGTTGCACCAACGGAGTGAAATGCACCACAGCCACGTCCACCTATAAAGAAAAGACAGATAAATCTGAGTAGATATATCCCTCCAAGACACGTTATTTCTAAGTTAACAGGTAGACATTAGGAAACAGGCAGAACACTGGAAGACGTGATTGTGAGAGGTAACACAGCTGTGCAGTGACTAATGTCACCATGTTTGAACATAAAGATTTGTCTTCACTTTCAAGGCCCTACAGAATTTTAGTCTGTCTTCGTTATCTACATATTTCCAATTAGTTCACATGCCACTCGCATTCAGTACTTTTTTCCCCATGGCACTTCCTCCATCTAGAGCAACTTCCATGTAATCTGTAAAGTAATTAGCACTTCTTTCTTCAGATCCTTCCACAAGACAATTCTGACATCATACACAAATTAGACAATATTCAATATATAGGCTGAAGGGCAGCCGAAGAAAATTGGTATTATAATTAGAAATCAAACCCATTCCCTGTATATTTTCTGTTGCTCTAGGGCTTTTCTAAGCCAAGGAATTACTTTCCAATCTATTAAGATTTTAAAATTCTAGTCTACTTCAAGGAATGGTAGTCAGAAATAAATTTTCAGTCAGTTTAAGTGACCGTACAATTCTGTATTTACACTGTGTATCACAGTTAATCAAAAAATTATATTTGAATGCTTCTACGCAGAGCTCTTTCAAGCTTTTTCAATTCTTTTATAGTTTTAAAATCATCCTGGTTCACAGAACAGGCACTTTCTCTGTGGCTGAAAACTGAATGAAGTAACATCATTCCTTCAAGGTACACATAAATACATATAAACCACATAAAATATGTCATGCAATTCTATAGGTATTGTATTATACATAAATGCCCTTAATTCAGATTTCTGTATTACAAAACACAGGCTATAAAAATCCAGCTCTGCACATCGAACAAAGCAGTTCATCTTCCGAACTAGATATTAACAACAATAAAAATGGAGAATTTCTGTGGAGGAACATATTGAAAATTTGTACAAGTATTGGTACTGAAATGACTACAAAATTTTTAAGTGCCAGAGTTTCAGAAATATTCAGTCTCTTATTAAAAAATTCTGCTAATACGATGCAGAATCATGCATCTTTCTAAAAGGTTTGAAAGTCACTATTGGTATTCGCAGAATAGATTCTGTGTGACATTAAATTGAAGATGTGCTAGTTCTGACTGAAATAAAAGATACACTCAGCCCAAAGAACAGCTTCTGTTCTATGCACAATCTCAGTGTACCCTAAAAAAATTCAAAATGAGAGGGTTGGGGTTTTTTTTTTCTACTGCTCTAATCAAAATTGCTTTAAGTTTGTGGGTTTTTTAAAAAATCAATGAAATCGTAACCTCTGATGTGGACATACTCTTCTGGCACAAAGGCGCCATCCATCCATGTTGTACTTTCCGTGGGAACAGCTCAGCTATCAAAGACATCTCTTCAGTACAACTGCTCCAAGAACAGAGGTACTATATTTGCTTTCAACCGAAAGTATGAAATTCAACCAACGTTAAGTTTTTCACGTAGACAGAACTTACGAAGCTGAACGAAACTACTGGCTAGGGAAAGGAAGGAAAATACTGATTAACCGTGCTGATGACAAAAAACCACAGCAAGTTTCCAGTATTAGCACTGCTGATCTCAAGTACATGTTACAGATCGTGGTTTTTCTCTACTTTTCCACCTTTTCTGAAAGCTAGAATAAGGCATAAAAAAAATACTCAAACTACTAAAATATAAAGACACAAGAACTTACTTAAAAAAGAGGTGACAAAGAAAACCTGACATACAGAATCTGCAGTGAAATGCACATAAATGTATTTTCCAAAGCAGTTTCTGAATTTCTTAGGTGTTGATAGCTTCTGCCCTTGCCATAGCTTGCTGCTACGTGTCCAGGAGACCACAGGAACACAGTGAAAACTTGTGTTCATATTAAGTGTCAGAAAAATGTTTATTTTTGAACAGGGCAAATACATACCTCTCACCACCAACCAGCTCCTTGCACAGAAATACTAAGGGCTTATTTACACGCATGTATGTTTATCTACATTTTTATCAAGAATTAAAACAAGATACTTTCCCAACAAAATTTGGGATAAGAAAACCACAAGAGCCCATCTGGGATCTCACAGTCACCTCAGTTTTGCAGAACTGCTTGTAAGCGAGATATGAGGGCTTTCTGGGAGTAGGAGCTGCATCTTTAACAAAAATTTCAGAAGGAAAAGAAAAAACCCCACCACATTCTAGACACAGCGTACAGTTTAAGAGAAAAACAGCTCGATTTGCAATCTCAAGGCCAGTGGGCAATAATTTCTGCTTCTGAAACAAAACACAGCACTCCTCAGCATTTGTTCCATTATAGACACTGTTTTCTTTGGACCCCAGGAAAGCTGCCTGGTTACTATAGCAACAGATACAGGGGAAAGCTTTTCACTTGTAATTGGCCACTCCTTTAAAATTACACATGCTATTTTTCCCTAACCTTTTTAATATGCATAAAATAGAGCATAGAATTATAAAAGCCAATAGAGAGTACACAACAGCACTTAAAATACACAAGTTAATTTGCTGATAATTTTATTAGTAACACATTCCCACCCCCAAATACATTAGAAATATTTACAAAATAATACTCAATTCTTACAAAATACTGAATACAAAAATTATTCAACTGATATATCCTGGACTGTCAATAGTGGAGCAATTATTCAACCCTTGCTGGTTTACTGTATCAGTACAATGAAGGTTTATGTTCTCGCAGGGTAGGAGGAACACATGACAGAGTACAATTTAATTCAGAGGAGTCTGCTGCCTTGCTGATGAAATCAACATTCTAAATCAGAATAAGCTTAAATGAGACAAGTTTTACTAATTGTTGACAAGAAAGGTCTCATGATGGGCAATACATGTATCTTGCAACAGGGCTGTATTAAAAGCAAACCCACGCACCCTTTCTCAAGCTGTAATTTACTCATGGGGAACTGAAACCTAAGCAGAATATATTACAACTTCATTAAAACAGACTGCTTGAGATTCTACTAAGATAGTTCTAAGCCAGCACTTTCACCAACTACGTGTTCAGTACAAGCGTTTTATCTGTCTACTACAGACAAATGTTAGGTCTAACACCAGATACGTGTCAGATAGTGATCTTGTTCTGACGTAAGGATTTCATTTTGGTTCACTTCCAGCAGAAAGTAACTGTGCTACTGCACTAATAGCGATAATCTTATTCCTGTAAACTTAGCTCCATTCACACTAGGCTCATACACAGGATCCCAGGAAACCTAATGGTATATCACTGCTGCTATCAGCAAGACTCTTTTCCTAATTTCTTGATTTCACACACCAACTTGTACAGGCCACTTTACCGATGTACTGCATTTCTCACATAAATTTTATGACTTCATTCTTTTATACAGACTCATACAAAGGCAACGAGTTATAGGATGACCTACAGAAGGCTAAAGTAAACAAGAAGAGAGAATCAAAACCTATAGTTGAATAGAAATGTCCTGCTGTTCCAATTACAAACTAAAATAAATTGCATAGTTCCTTCCTAAGAAATTTAAACTCTTAATAAGATTATCTGTGATGAAAAAACAAAAACAAACCAAAACCAAAAAACCCTACAANCAAGTTTTACTCCTTTTATTCACTGTTCACAGTTTTAATCATAGAACCTGGGTATCATTATGTATTTAGGACTAAGGGCCTCCATGTGTTTTTCTCCATAATCTCTTTGCTTTCCCTTACTGAGTGTTTGTCAAACAAAACTCATTAAACAAAGTACTCCTTTATTCTCGGGTAGATGGAACTAAGGGAGCGAACAAACAGCAGTAATGCACTTGCTGTAGAGAAGAGAAAAAAAAAGCAACATTCCAAGAAATTTTGTTAATACACGCCAATGCAGTTTTATAGGAGAAGCAATAGTTCCATTCAAGAGAAACTGCATTTTTCCAGGACATCTGCAGTGAAGAAAACATCTCAGACCTCCCATCCAGCAGTAAGTGCTACACAAAGAGCAATGATACATAACTGTATTTTTTATTACACTTGCAGTGCTTATACTTGAATTTATCATGCCTTTAATTTGGTTCATCCCATTTAATGTAATGTACGACTACCATCTGCAGCAGTTTGCATTTATGCTTGCGTGTTTGTTTATACTGAAATTTTAAAAAGGAAGCAATGAAAAAGGTTAACTCAAGATCCTAATCAGCTGTTACAGAATATGCTTTTGAAGGAGTTTTGAGCTATCCAGGCATGTCAGTTCCTTCTGTAAAAGGAAGTTAAACCATCTTTCCCACGGGCCTGACACAGCAAATGATATGTATTTGCCAAAGCAACTCTTCACAGTCTGAATAAACTGAAGAGATTTGGAAATAGGTAGGTCTTTGAAGTAAGATTTTAAAAATGAGTAGCTATTAACATTCTCACTTTAACTATAAGCATTTTTAATACATACACACTGGACAGAGTTAGCACATCCTCGAACAATTACCTGATACAATATATAAAATTTGAGGATTACTCGTTACGTAATGCCAATAAAGACTGATAGAATACATATTGATCAAAACCTTGTTGTCTTACAGACAATGAATTGAAGTAAGAGTACAATGCCGCAGATATTTAGTGTTCCACTTATTTCAACTTTATCCCTTATTATTATGGCTTTTCAAAACAATTCTGATGCTAAAGACCAATTTAAATATGATTGTTAGTATTTACAGAGAACGTTTTAGGAAGCATAATCCAGACTGAGGACCGTCCTTTCTCCATCACTCTGATTCAAGACAAAACCTGCCAATTACGCAGTCCCCCTCAAGAGGCAGGACACCATTTCTAATCCTTGTTACAGAGGTTGAAAACCATTCTTCTTCATCTGCTGTCCCACCAGCCCAGCTCATGCAACAGCAATAGTTCTGTCTTCCCAGCTGCACAGTTACCATACTGCCTAAATGTTCTCATCTGACAATCAAAATTTGACTCTTTATGCAAGAATAGCAGGGAGGGTTTTTAATGATTTTTTAAAACCGCCACTCCATGGCAAATTTGAGAATGATTTCAGACAGGCAAGTGATTTAAAAAAAAGCACTTAGACAACTGAGTTCTTCTTTATCAGTGTTAAACCCAGTATATTATTTTATAGACAAAAGCACATCATATTCAGTCTTATGACTTGCTCAATCCTGCTGCTCTAAGTCAAGGACTGACAATCACTGACTGAAGATAAAATATTGATTCAGAAAAATCACATGTGACTTGTCAAAATACTGCCAATACTAAATTTAATCTTATTCACCTTAATAACCCTGAAGTTTGGTAAACAAAAGGACAGACAATATTTAAGTAAACTAAATAAAGGGTTACATTTAACCCTACTTTAAGAAAAGACAGTATTATCAATCAATGTTCATTGTTATAGTGACTATTTTATAGTCAACAGGAGCTGACTACAGCCATCAACACATTTAAGGAAGGTACTTTAAATAAGAGTACAATATATTTTCTACCAGTGTTTTTCAAAATTACTTCTAATCTGCAAGTTTCTAACATTCCATTTACAACGTATACTTTTCTAGTAAACCTGCAATCTGTGTGCTATTACCAAAACCAACTCCAGTAAAGTAAGTTTTGCTTAATGTCTTGTAATCATGTATGAAAGGGCAGCAGCTCCTTCTTACAAGCAATTCGAAAACACTGTCCATTTGCCATCATTTATGTTCAAGTGCCTCGTGTACAGCTGCTCGCCTGCTCTCATCTGCTGCAGGGTCATGTTCAGATACTCATTCAGATAGCTCTAATTTCAAATGCAAGCTTTTTTTGTTTGCTGATTTCTTTTNCCTCCTCCCTATTACACAGAGGGCTACAGCCTTGGCTACGAAGCTACCAACCAGTTACAATCATTTACAAGAGAGAAACAGACAGACAAAAGGTGACAGCAGATAATCATCATGGCATCAGCAAGTCTGCAGTTTTTTGCTTTTATTCTGGCTTTGTTTGGTGTTTTTGGAGACATCACAGCCACCTTGCTACCAAACTGGAAGGTAAACGCAGATGTTGGTTCAAATATCATAACAGCTATAACACAGATGCAAGGACTTTGGATGGACTGCACATGGTACAGCACTGGGATGTTTAGCTGTACCCTGAAATATTCTGTTCTCTCCCTCCCCGTCTACATCCAGGCTGCACGGACCACCATGGTACTGTCTTGTATCCTATCAGCCTTTGGGATCTGCATCACTACAGTTGGAATGAAATGCACAAAGTTGGGAGGGGACACTGACAGCAAAAGCCACGCTTGTTTTGCTGGAGGCGTCTGCTTCATTCTTGCAGGAATCTTTGGATTGGTACCAACATCCTGGTACACAAGAGAAATTATTGCAAATTTTCTGGACCAGACCATTCCAGAGAGCAGTAAACACGAACCAGGAGGAGCGGTTTATACAGGATTCATTTCAGCAGGGTTTCTGCTTATCGCAGGTGTGATCTTCTGCACTTCCTGTTTTAAAAAGCAGCAAGGAGCATGGATTTACCCTCCAAAGCAGCACCATTTCCCATCCACAGAGCAGGAGAGTGATGCAGGTTACAACCTGAAGGACTATGTGTAAATACAATTAATTTCTAACCATTGAGGCTTTTTTTGTGCTAAGTGTAGTTTGATTATTTCAAAGAATGTATAACATAGCACTTAACTTTTCTTACATCTGGGCTGCAATTATGTTTAAGTAAGGTCCTTCATTTATAGCAGCATCCACAAAAAGAATGAAGTAGAAAATAATGCTTAAGTCTGCTACAAGACTACTTTTTTTCGTTGATTTTTCGAACTATGCTTTTTAACTTACCAAGTAACATTTATTGAAGAAAAAGGAACTGTATTAAAACATAACTGAAACATACTGATGGCTTCTTACAGCAAAGATGCTTAAAAGCTAACTGCCTTCTATTTAGCAAATCAGGCCATCGATAACATATGAAGTTTTATAGTGTATTTCACATTTTTATCTTTATTCTAATTACTATGCAAGGAAGAAAAAAACCCCAACCACTGTCTGTCCAAGAAGCCCAATTCAGTGTTTTCAAGTAACAGACACATCTGCCTTTCATTTTCAGTTCTGAATCGCCTTGGTAATTAGATTTCTTAAAAAAAAAAAAAAAGAGAAACAAGAAACAAACACACATACAAAAATCAAACTAAGATAGAAAAAACACAACAAAAATCCATAGCCCCAAACCTTAGCTGCACTGTATATTCTGCATATCAGACTAAAGAATCAGCAGTACCATTCAGATCTTTCTAAAAATGGCTCTCCCAGCCCAAACTGACACCTGCTGTGGGTTCTATTTATTATTGTTAAAGAAGTGTCTACTGGGCATTCTCCAAGTGCTACTAGTCTATCACTACACAATTATGGTTACATTGGAGGAGCAATACAACAACAGAAATGTAACCAAGGCTATGAAAACACCTGCAAACTGTAACACATAAGATACAAACTAAATATCTATGTTCCAGAAAAATCAGGAAGTGTTACCGCTTACACTTGCTCAAAGTAGCTTTTAACAACTCAAAAAATACAGCTACCATTTATTGTCTTCTATATTTCTGGCATTCTAAAAGAAATTTAAAGTCCTTTTTGTTATTCAGTAGGGTCTGTTTCAGCACCACTCCCATATGTATTCTATTACCAAATGTAATATACAATGGTGCTAAGAAGACAGCTTCCTCATTTAAATTTATTTTCTTAACCCTGTTATTTTAACTAACAATCTTAAATCTTTTAACCTTTTCTTTCAACACACAGATTTTGCTTCATATTGGTTATTGGCAGACTATGTTCTATCTAAATGCTCCCCTAAACGAGAATCAAATTGGTGTTAATTTGCTAGCATAGGTAAGGAAATGAAAAGGGGATATGATACAGGCCTTTAAGTTTAGGAATATGATAATGCTGGACAAGTCTTTCAACAAAACCAACTGCTATTTAATTTGCATACTTATATATAACTTTCATTTCCCATATTATCAGTCCGAAATTCACTGTAACAGTACGAAGGGGCCTTAACACTGTATGTATAGCTTGCTGGAAAAAGTAAGGTCTTCTGTTATAGCATTTGAGAAAGTGAGATGTTTTATATATCTAATATGTAAAGAGTCTTTATTCTAATATACATGGAATTACACGGAATTATGCCTTGCTTGTATTACTACTGTTACGTAGCCATTTTGAGTTTTCTATGTGTTCATCAAGGAGCTTGTTTTGTACTACTGCTAATGCAGTTATTCAGTATTGCAGTGAGTTAACTATGACCAAAAAGCCAATTTTTCTCTGCTTAGACACAATGCTACGCAGCACCATCCCATTCCATAAAGCAAGCGTCTTTTACATCTCAACAGTCACAGGTATCGTTGAAATAATATAAATGCATTGCAGAAATGAAGTAAACAACTCAGTCCCAAAACCATACATCTCCATCTTTAGTAAAAGGTTTGACATGACACTAAGGTTTGATCATTGCTATGTATGGGAATTAAAACTAACATTTGTAAAATAAGAACCAAAGGTGTACTGAAGGGCATAAGAAAAAGGTAATAATTGCACACTGTGAGCAAAATGAGGTATTCATTGGTCACATAAGCAGCAAATTTTTCTTCCTAAAACTTTATACAGAAGTACCTGAACTTCTTTGTATACCCCTGAAAATAAATCAAGCACTGGACCCCTTCAATCACAATACGCTGTAAGATCTTTCGAAGAAAACAAAGATTCTGTCAGAAAGGGTAGTATCTAAAACCACATGTCAGTCGATGGCTAAAAGAAGAGGGGCAAAACAGAAGAACAATCTCCAACCTAAGTTTGAAGGAAAAAAAATATAGTGAAAACAGGTGCCATGTCTGTCTGAAAAATTTGTACTTTCTGCTTTTGCAATATAACCAATGCTTCTTTTAAGTCAAAGAAATTTATTAAACAAAAATATGCTTGTCTTTAGTGGTACTGCTTTTTTACTCAACAGAGCACTGACTGCAGGATTTGCTTATACTAAGACATTTGTCACAACTCTTCTCGTGTTACGTCTCTCTCAGTCAACTATGGCCTTTGCAGCACAGGCAAATGGGAATATCAGTTACAGCTTCTCAATTCTGAGACACAGTCTGCACAAGACTTTTGACTACACTAATCTACTGTGTCTTCAAATTGTATCCACCATTGAGAAACCACCACCACAAAACTGGAATTCTGGCCTTACTGAACGGTATTTCAGATATTTAACAGTGAGATGACATCCTGAAACTGCTTTTCAATCAACTAGGAGACAGGAAAAAAAAAAAAACAGAACCCAAAAATGCAAAGCAAAAAAATATGTCTTAAGCATGGTCATTTTTCAACACAACAGACTGCTAGCATGAATAATAACTTAACATGTTTGAACAGTTACTTGCCCAGAAAATACTAACAGAATCTTAAATTATCGGAATATGTCGAGATAGCAGCTTTAAAATTCACAGTAGTAAGAGAGAAGGAATGACCAAAGTTTCCTAAAAGATAAGAGTAAAAAGACCAAAAGATAGATTGGATAAGGGGGAAGGGAGATTCATTGATGAGCTGAAACAACCAGTTTAAGAAGAACTTTCAGAAGCTGCAAGTTTGTTTCTGAAACAGAACAGTAGATTTCCACGTGCATTCAGGGGAAACAGACCACAGTGGATGTCAGACAGGCTTTTTTACGGAAAGATACATTCTTGTCCAAAATGCAGTTTAATTTAATGATTCTTGATACCTGTAATCATGATAGCTGTTAATAAAAACCAGTGGTAGTAGCTAAGAGGACAGCAAAGAAACTGTTCTCCTCTACTCATTCAAAAGTAGATAGAGAGAAACGATTGTTTCTTTTTTAAACAGGTAGTGGGATGTAGATGACAAAGTGCTATAGCGAATAAGAGGGAGTTAAATATGCTAAATATGAGTAAGGTGAAATGTAAAGATTGTAGACATGGTAAAATTAGAGATCTTTAACAAAGATGACAAAGGAAAAGCTTTTCCTCATCAGTGTCTTTCAAAAGATCCATCAAATTTTCTAAGCACAATTCCCAAACTGTAAAACAGCAGGCTTTCCAAAGATGCTACAATCCTAGCAGACTCTCCTGTCATTAAATCAAATATCCCTCTCAGAAACATCCGAAGTTGGTACACTGATCTTGCGGATAGACTTGAAGATCAAAGCCAAGTTCTGAAGAACAAAACCCAAAACCACCTTCTTGAAGCAAGTATGTTTTGCTTACAGGTGTATCACATCACTCCTCTTCATAATATGGAGATGTTGAACTGAAGCACCCAAATGTGTTCTGTACTCAAAATCAGATATATTGCCTGACTGAAAAATTAGCAAAAAACCCCAAAGAAATATATCAAAACTTACCTCAGGCTTTGGAACGAAGGCTTCACCTGGAATTACGAAGCAGTTTTCAACAGTGCAGAGATGCTGAGACATGATGGACAATCTGCTACGCTGCTTACCTCCTGGATTAGCTGTAAGCCTCTATTGAAGAATCAAAACAGGTGAATCAGTGAAACTGAATTGTCTGAATGGTCACCTACATAAAAGCTTGGTTTTCAGTATAATCAAAGGCAAAGACAAATTAAAACAGAACAGTTGATTGTAAAGAACTCACATCAAAGTTTATGCCCAGTTCATTCATCTAGAATTCTTTTCTCCAATGCAGCAGCATCTCACTAAGATACCACGCTACTTTACAACCTCAGTCCTGCAATCAAATGCACATGAAGAAGAGCTCCTTGGACTTCTGCAGAACTTAATGAATGTCAAAAGAATTTTATAAGGGCACAAGAGAAGACGAAAACTCTTCTGACTGAAAGATGCAAACCAAATACAACATCAGCTGACAGCATTCTCACATCCTCTTCCTTCCACTGTTTCTGTAGCAAGTATTCTTTTTTTCTCCTTCAAGATCAAACAAAGCTCCATAAACTCCAAATCTGACAGAAAACACAATTTCTTCCTTATTAACTGGTCTATGCTTACAATATATGTAAGGAAGTTGGACCTACTTTATATAAATTCAAAGTACCTAACAGTAAGAGCATTTAATACTTAAAGCTCAATTTAGTAATTCTCTAGTTTTACCAATAAATTTCTTACACGGCAAAATAATAATAATAATAAA
>VXBO01004592.1:190682-208431 GCA_013400135.1 Rhinoptilus africanus | reverse complement strand
GCCGATGACACCAGTCTCTGAGCTGGCAAGCTCAGCTGGCAAGACTAAGTCCAGTGATTCTAAGACTTCTCCTTCATAGCTTGTGACACTTCTTTCAAAAAGCATTTACTCCAAAAATACTTTGCAATTACAACAGGGCAAGTATCTCTCTGTATCTACTACACCAGACATAGATGTGAAGCTCACCAACATGACGCATTGTTTAAAAAGAATAAAGAATATGTGGAGTATTCTTTTCCTACAGAGATGGTTTTTTCTTGCTGTATCTTTCTCCAAACACTTTCTGATGGCTTATTTCCCTGCCTTCATGCTTCCACTCCCTTTCCCCCAAAGCTTTTCCGCACCATAGCACTGTGTGTAAGCATGTGTGTGTTTGGAAAGCAAGGAGAGAATCTTAAAAGCAAGACATCAAAAAGAAAAGGGTGTAAAAACATCTCCTTTCCCAAGCCACTAAAACCCAAAGTTTTCTAGAGAAAGCAAAACCAGAAACCAACAATTTGACTCATCAAAGCTGCTGTTAGGTTACTGAAATTAACCTTCTCTCCATTTACTACAGAGGCAGCCTGCATTTTGCTGCAAATACAGCATGTTAAAAAATTGGATTGACTAAGTCATTAAATAGAGACACCTTATGCAAAGCTATCACCGGTGGTTTTCATTCACAATAATAGACTAATCTTTGAAAGTTCATGAAGATGTACTGGTTATGCATGGTAATCTGTATACACCAGGAGCACTGCTTCATGCCTACTATTTGGAACAAAAGTCAAATTTGACCACCTGAGTTATCACCGACACTGACTGCAGAGGAAGCCTCAGACGGTAAGTCTCAGTAGGTTCAGATTAATTACAGACACATTCATAAAGCTCTTTGGAGGAAAAAAAAAAAAAGGACATTTAATCTGCTTCTATTTATTTTTTTTATTTATACAGACGATGTTATCAAACTTCTCCTTGTTAACTATGTATATATTTTACTTTCCAAATATAATTCACGTGTGTTAATGGGAAAGTTACTTCCCAAAATTTACATTTGCTTTTAAAGAGAAATTCAGGATTCAAAAGTACTTATCCTAACACCCTTTACCTAACAGCCTTGAAAATTCCAAAAGGGCTATAGCAAACCTACACCTTTTCTTTCTGTTCAAGTGGGATAGTAGGACAGTTCGTTTTCCTTCGAGTTTGTGTCAAGTACAGTACCTTCTACTGTGCTTTGGGACAAAATAATATGCATGGTTCAACTGCTAATGGTATGTGTTTCTGTTTCAGTAAAATTACAACTTAGTGCCAAAAGAAGGACAGGGAAGTTCTTTATCAAGGAACTGCTGTAAAAGAATCCTCATCTTTTAAAGAAAATATACTGCATTTCTAAATTTCTGTGTGCAAGGTCACGTTTCACTATTAAAGCAGGCACAGTAATTTCCCAAACTGATGATTCAATGTCTGTAATTCTGTAATTTAACGATTACTGTTGAAACATGATTCATTTTATTATTGATCCATTTTATTATCAATTCATTTAATGCCAATATAGCAAGCAGGAAGAAAAATAGTCGAGATCACCATGTAAAAACCCTCATGCAGCACGGATGCTGGCAGTTAATAGTGAGTTGAAAAGTTATGCGTTTAAGTACAACCAGGGTATCGCATCCAATGATTAAACTCAAAGAATGTCAGAGAACGCTCTGGCAGTAATACATGAAACGAGGAAGCGTCGATTTTTTTGCTTTCCCAATAAGAGGGAAAAAAAGGCATTTTTATTGTCATAGCACTTCCAACAAGTTGATATTAAAAAGGAGATTTCATGCCAAAGTCGGCTGTTTAATCAGATAAAGAAGGCTTTCCTATTTCCTATTGTATAGATCAAGTTGGCTACGGGAGCCACACAGAGCTTTGAGTAGCACATTTTTCCGTGAGGGCTGTATCGTTTGATCATAGCAAAGCACAAGGACTGCTGGGTAATCTGAATCAGAGCTGCAGAAAAAGGGAGCCAGGCAGCCTGCTGAGGCCAAGATAACCATGTCACCCCAGCATCCCATAGCACTCCCAATCGCGGACCTAGGTGTCAGGGGGGGGCGTGGGGGGAGGTGGGAATCACTGATCTCCATTAACAAATTTGTGATGGAGTTTTTCACATGGCTTCCAATTTATGCAGTATGTTTTCTCCAAAACTCATCTATAATGATTTTAATATATGCTTGTTAAGGCCAGCCCCCCTGTACTAACAAAGATTCTTCTGATTGCTGTCGAAATATTAAATTTCAAACCCTTACTTCTTTGAAAGGTGGTATGTAGAATTTTCTATATAGGTCTTAACAAGAGACACAGCAATTTTGAAGCCAATAAAACCCTGCCCTCTAAAGGCAGGGTTTTTATTAGAGGACAGGACACAACTAAAGAGGTGTCTCTCTACCTGCGATGCTGTTCATAGCCTTCCTCAGCAGACTGGAAGCAGCAAAGGACTGGTGGGTTAGGTCACCTGATATTCAGAATGATGACAGATGAACCCACTGATAGGTTAATAGGTCAGAAGGGACCCCTGAGCAGGACCAGGTTTAAAGTTTAGAAGCTCAGCTTTTCACCAGGTAATGTCCCTGAAATACCTCCCTGGCATTTCCAGACTCATAACTTTTCTACAGCAGCAAGCAGTCCTTCAAACCTCCACTTTCTCTGTTAACTTCTCTTTCACACACTCCAATTCTGAACCAAATTTAGTTCTGGGCTGTTAAGTATTCACTGCAAGTTGACCCATCCAAGCATTTTAACTCTTTTCACTGAGAAGTTTAACTATTTTCCACTGTTGAAGCTGCTGATCTGGAGAAAAAGCCTTCAAAGCCGCAGCCAACAATGTACAAAAACACTACTGTAGTCCTAAGCCCCTAACAAACACAAACTCAAGCCACTATCTGCCACTGTATCCTGAAATGCAAGCTAATTACTTTGCCATACTTCCACCAATATTGCTATTCTTTCATGCGCTACCAGTATTGGTAATAACTTACAAGATAGGTTCTAGTCCGTGTATAAGCAAAGCATGTAAAAGCCTGTAATGTGAACCAGGCACTGATGTACTACCTTGGTTTTATGCTGTATTTTTAAGCAGAAGCAACAGCACTAAGTGAGGCAATTCCAATTAGCTTATTTATTTTCCGAGTCCCAGTGGGCAAGAACATAACTGGCTCTCACAGAAGAATTTGGAGTGGAATAAGAGAGAGCACTGCAAGTTTTGGGTGTTTTATTTAATAATTCTAAAAGAAAATGGTTGGGAGTGGGTGGGGGTGGTAGTGTTTTTCTGTTGTTGCTTCACCCTGCACCGTCATCCCATTCTCTTAAATGTTATGTTTGAAGAAAGTGCAGCAGGTTCCTTACATATCTATACACTGCAGATAAGCCATATGCCCATCCATTCAAAAAAAAGAACAAGGGACTCATGCCATAAAATTTACTTTTGCTTTTTCCATTCCAAGTTTCCTTTCATTTTTACAAATTGGAGTTTTGTAGAGGTAATCACTTTCCCTAAGCATTCAAAAAAACTTCTACCCTCCCCTTTCACTTCTTCAGAAGAATTTTGATACGGGGAAACAACATCCAGTTAGACATTGCAACATAGCCAATAGCATAGCAAGAATAGTATAGATAAGAGGCTCCTGAATGATGACACTAGGGCAGCTCTACCTTAGAAGTGGCAGACAAGCAGGAGACACAGAGACAACTGGCTATCCAAGGCCCTGTTGTCTGTGAGAAGTAACCATCTGATTAGAACTGGTCTTGGAGCTACAGCTATCACCCAACAAAGAGAACAGGACCATGGAGACACCACAAACCAGTTTTCGGCCAGACCAAGTTCAGCGGCTTTTGACAACCAGGTAAGGACAGTGGACCAAAACAAAGAGGAGTAAACGATTACCAGAGGATTCTGAAGGACCACGGAGAGACTATCATGTGCATATCGGAGTGGGTAGTCGCTTGTGGTAATGAGTTCCCGGAAAAATAATGGACATGTTAATCATTTCCCCGAAAACCTTGTGAATATGTATATAAGCTGTTCAACTAACCCTTTATGGTGTGCAAGTTTGGAGAAGCAATCCCCCTTGCACACAGCACTGCAATAAACATACCTGCTTTATAACTCTCCCTGAGTTGTGGAGTTTGTTTCTGCATGTCACTAGCCCACACTGGAAGAGACCTCAAAAAGATCACCTGGTCCAACCTTTTGTGAGAAAGGGAGCCTAGATGAGAATCTCTAGCACTCCATCCAATCACATCTTGAAAAACTAGAAGTTTAAAAAAAATCTTACTCTTTAGAAATGAACAAAAATATAAAACCCCACCTAAATTACAAAACTCTACTTTGAGGATCACATAAACCTAGTCTAAAACCCAAAACCTTTAGCAATCAAATAATACTATTACTCTTAAATTAGTAAAGCCCTCCATGTGCACAGGCATTATTGTAAAATAAAAATGTCTACGGTTTTGAAAAAGCATTTAGAGAATTTAACATGAACTACTCCATCAATAGCACGTTTATGATGATCAAAGAAAAAAGCTACTAATTCTAAGCACAGCCATTACCAACATAAACCGGCAAATCTTCAAGCACAGGACCTCTGCACTTGGGTAACGTAACAGTACCTGCAACAGTATTTTGAGTTTGTTCCCTATTAGTAGCTCATGAACAAAAACATCTATCACATATTCTTAACTCCAGTTGCAGCATATCAGAATTTAACTTCCATGATATGCTTATCATAAATGACAAGCTACACAGGATATTTTTTTTTTTCTGCAGAAAAAAAACCTGCAACTTCGATTTTCCTGTTACGTTTTTCATCTTTCTTACACACTGTCCATGATAACCTCCCACTTGCTAGTGGGTGCTTTTCAAGTCTCCATCTTTCTTCAGAGGAAGAAAAAAAGTGAAGAGGTCATTTAACTCTACCCTCACCTGAATGGATATATGCTGAGTACAAATTAATGCAAATGATCACTGCAGCAGTAAGCTACAGGAAGAAATCAGCACATCCTACATTTTCTCCTGTTATTAGAAAGGCTTTCAGCACACTTACAAAAACATACTTAGGCCCTACCTACACATAGAAACTACCTTTGTCAAATTAAGCCAAAGGTGAAGAACATTTTACTTGCTGAGGCCAAAAAAAGCCATACAAAAAATACCTGGCATACCACTTTAACACACTTTGCGCTATTCACTGGTAATGTAAAGTCAGATGGCTCAGAAGTCTCAGACAACCTTTGAGTTAAGCCAATAAGCCAGCTCTAAACAGACACACGGTTATGTCAACAAAAGGAAGGCAGGCTAGCTAAACTCAATGTTTTTATTGGCATTTTTACTGGGGCTATATTTGGAAGTCATATCACTTTAAAGACGTAGGAAAAATGCTAAATACTTCTCTATGACTATGGCAATGGAGGACAGGGTAAGAGTATGCACCAAAGCGTCAGCTCTGCTACCTGTGAAATGGAGGTGCACAGCCCGGTGATAAATGGAAGTGTTCGGAGAACAGAAAACAGCTGACCATTTCCAAAGGCTGATGGGCAGGAAGTTTCCTGGTACAATTTGCAGGTCAACAAACCCTTGAAAGAGACTAAGAAAACATTTCACCTGCTTCAGAAAAAGAACAGGACTAAGAAAGGCAAGCCAGAATTGAAGAAATTATTCTGGGAGAAAAGACATAACAGGACACTGCTACTCTCACATTTTCAGTTTTAAATGAAAGCACATTCCTCTCAGCTGAAAATAATCACAACTGAGTGATGGAAAAAAAATATGTATTTTCCTGTTCATTTAAGTCAGCAAACTTTTTGGACTAGTATAGCTGAAACAGGTCCAAATAAATAAAAATGCAAGGTCTCATTTCCCAGACTCTGGGGGTGATTTTAAAGGCAAGTAGCAATTAGATTTACTTTCAGAAAGAGATCTGGATCATATTAGTCATCGTTATCACACAATAAACAAGTCACGGTATCACGCGTAGATGCTTTTTGGTTTGCTAGCAAGACCTGAAGAAAACCGAGAATAAAGATAAAATACACTGCAGTGAAGTCACTGTACTGAATTCATGACATCATAATTGTTGCCATGGCAACTAGCTAGTATCAAGCACAGAATACTGCCTTCGCTGCAGAATCAAGGAGCACCTGTACTGCCACAAAAGAAATGTTCTTATTCAAACACAGATCTAGTCAACAACACAGGAAATAAGATATTACTGTAAGTAAATTGCCTTTTCAATACCCCTTATTTTCTTCACCTGGTGTGAGACTTTTTAAACACTCGGGGACACATAAAGAGGTCTGATAAAGTATACGTGTGATAAAGCAAGTCTAATTGAAAAAATAATGTTTTTCTTTCACAGGGTTCCTCAATTTTTCCAGTACAGGGTAATTCTTCTCTTTGCGCTTTCCTCTCCTATGCATATGACTGCAGTCATATACAACAAACCTCTGTTCAGACACCAAACAGAGGGCAAAAATTCCAAAGAAAAAAAAGCATTTTCCAGTTTTTATTCCAAGAAGCTATACAAATAGTCAAATTGGAACTATCACACAGCAGTAGAACTAATTGATAAAGCACATATTCCCCATTTAGAGCCCACAACTCCTTTTGTTTAAGGACTGCCCCAGCAGGGCCTTCCAATACTAGTCATGCATTTTTCAATGCACCTACTAAATGCAATGCTTCAAATCTGCAGGGCTCTGACAACAGCACAAGTACCTTTCTTGTAAATAAAAACCTCATCCCTTTTCCTCTAAACAGTCCTCTTTTACGTGAGGAACATCTGCTATTCCCAGCTCCTCATCATTCACAAATATAAAAGCTTCAGAAATTAAATCTTTCAAAAAAAAAAAAGCTAAGCAGTTGACAATTTATCAGGTCACAATTAGATTTTGACTAACAGTTAAGTATTAAATGCACAAATGCCACACTTGATGTTGCAATCTCAAATATTTGTTGAAATAAATCACTCAGTATTACAAAGGCACATGAGGGAAAACACACCGGAAAATTAACTTCTTCATATTAACTTGCTGATATAAAAACGTCAGGGCTCTAGGTCAGTAATACCGGAGAGTGTTTCACAGTTCAACCTTAGAGTTGATTAGTACCAAATAAATTGTTTCAAAACAAAATTTAACAAACAGACCACACTATATAATAAAGTATACTTATTTGCTACCTCAATGGTTCTTACAGAGCAACCCATAAATTATTGCTGGACCAGAGAACACTTCCACACAATCATATGTAATTAGTCAATGTGTCTAAACAATTTCAGGATGCATTGATGGGGTTTTTCAGCTTCTAAGAAAACAAAATTGTCCTAGTCACCAATGAACAGCAGTACCACATTTCTACAGTGGCTTCATGCCTTTGTTGGACACTATTGCTATCAAGTACAGCAATTACACCAAAACCAAAGGACAGAAGTACTGAAGTAACTTGTCTCTCCAGTCCCTGCTTTCTTTACAGAGACTGTCTCAACAAATGAGTATCAAAGTAGAGAATACAAACAGTAAAATGAGGAGTTTCAGATACAGGGGCTTAGTACACAGCTGAATCTCATATGTTTCTGTCTTAAATGTTCTGCTAATACTATTTCACACAACCAAGAATGATGATCACTGCTTGAATGATGATGCCGTGAAAATTCCCAGTTTAACTAACCTTCTGCAGTATGAAGTGTAGTCGGGAAATGACTATAGTTGCCAAAATATTCTAAGGAAATTGTTGGCTATGTCAATCTACCCTGTGCCATTAAAAAGTAAAGAAATGAACAACCTTCCACGTGTTTTTAAAAACCTTAGGAACAGACGCTGTCTTTGTTGATAACAACTTGCATATACAAGCATATATCCTAATACAACAAATACAGTTACTACAACTGCGGCAAACTCAGAGAAGAACTCAAAGCAGCAAGTTGATAAAACCTCAAGCAGGTTACGTCAGTAATGCAGAGTTCTCAACTTCTCTCCAATTCTGAGTATAAATTTCTTGAACTGTCTGTATTATACAAGTCACAGACCTATTTGTGATGTAAATACAGGCCAAATGGCAACGACCTTCCCTTCCTTATTAGTAAACAGAGCATTTCTAGCTCTAACCCACAGAATATGAAATCACTACTTAAGAAGGCATGAAAAAAATACCACTGTGCCTACAGTTAATTTTGCTTTTTGAAAGACTGACAGATTAACTAATCCCTTAAGCAACTAACGTGTCTTATCCAAGTACATACAGAAAATTATGGATTGTCTCAAGAATTTGGAGAGCTTTTAATACAACTTTAAAATGAACTTGTGAACTTCCCCAAACAGTCCTTCTGTTACGTTTAACTTGTGCTTATGTTAACATTAAGTAGGGGAATGAGAAGATGTAAGTGCTGGCCCACCTTTGTACATGGTATTTTTTCTTGTATCATTCATTTATCAGTATCATTAACAGAAGCAACAACTAAAAATATTCTGCTACGATCTTTAGAGGTGCCCACAACACTTGCAATAACTACTAGAGATACCACAACACAAAGAAACACTACCTGGCCCCTCCTGTCTCGCCCAGCAAACCAAAAGGTTAGGAGATTTAGGATGCCAAACAACTATTATAATTCCTATGCATTTATTCAAACTTCTACATAGCAAATCCTTCCCACTGTTGCAGAGTTCATTATCCACAATTACAGAAAACTTAAGCATATAAGCACTTAAATACTAAACTATATCCTTTATCTTTAGCTGTTTATAAATAATTATGTTAACTATAGATGTTATTAAAACGTGTTACAAGATGTGTCTGGATACATTTTCAATTTTAACTATATTGAGAATGATATTAATGAAGCAGTTTTTCACAACACAGGCATGGCTGAAGCACATTCTCAGGAAGTTTTAGGGAACCGGGCTTTAGGAAGTCCTTAGTATATTTGGAACAAGTCCCTTCTGTACCACTGAACTGAACAATATAGGATGTAACCATGTTGCCACTAAGTTCCAAGTCAAATTAAATCATATCACAATAAAGCACAGCATTTTTATCTCTCAGAACTGAGAGAACATATTCTTTACAATGACATTGTCTCCCACTGTAATAAGAAAAGGAATAGCCTTGAAATAAAATAAGATGAAGAATTATACAGATTTCTGCAGTCCCTGTCTGTAGGATAATTCTCAAACATGCTCAAGACCCTCAGTGGGTCTTAAGGAGTTGAGAATCCACTCCTTTGTGGATCTTTCCCATGAAGTAGTAACAGAGGTTGAATTTTTAATACCCACTCTCTTATCTTCCCCTTATCTTCATACAGTAAGAAAGCAAAAGGAGCTTTTAGTCCTCTAGTTCCCTGATAGCGGACTAGAAGTCAGTAGGAAAGCCTTGGAGCAATCCCTTCGTTGTTTTACAGAGCTAGGAACGTGCAGAGCAAGCTAGGAACATCACCTTTCCTGAACACTTCAGGATATGAAAAGAACACATGCAAAACTTAAGATGGACTGAGAAATAAGTGGGAAGGAGTTTTTCTCTTTGTTTCACAGAGAGTACTAAAATCACCATACTGGCTCTGACCAAGGATCTACTTGACCCTCTTCCAACAGCAGTCACCAGCAGACACCTAGGAAAGAGCGGAAAAGCAGGGCAGGCGGAAGAATAGTTTTGTTGATTACATTCCCAAATGCCAAGAATTCGCAGCTCAGTGCTTGCCTGAGTCAGAGGTGAAAACCAATATGCAACAGACTGCTTAGCCCTTCTTTGTACAACCTTGCACTGACTGAAAAAAGAAAAAGAGTAAGCAGCAAAGGTTAGTTTAAAACCAGATACATTAAAAATTTCTGCAACTTCAGAAGATTTAAACTGAGTAAAATCAACTTTGGAAAACTATCAGGTTTACAGTTAACACTTTTTTGCCCAATGTGTCCTCTTTTGAGAGCTTTGACTAAAAGTCTGCTCTACAACTGCTGCTACTGCATTTTTCTAGAGCAGTGGCTGGCAAAATTTCACAGGCAGTGGTGCAGCCTGGCAGCTGGTGGCTTCTTTCTTTCTTTGGTACACCCCTCCTAACCCAAGAGACGCTATGCTGGCAGTAAAATAGTAGATGGATAGAGGTTAGCAATGGTGCGATTCAAACAACTTGCCACGTGAGACAGCGTGACTCATTTGAAGTCAGAAGCTAGTAGACCTGAGAATAAATAAATATACAGAAGCACAAGTTCTCAATTGTTCTGAAAGATACTCCTAAGTTCCTAAGTTTAGATAGCTTTGTTGCTGTAAGCTCTTTAAGTAACTACTAGCTACTCATTTCAGTCGGAATATAAAGATAACCTATGATAAAGTCCGTTTAAGGGAAATGACTTGTAAATCGCATGCTTCACTTGAGATACTGGAAATACTCACATAACAATTTACATTGTGCAGTTCAGATCAACATAAATTCGACAAAAACAGAAAAGTACCATGGGAAAGTTCAATATAGCCTGAAAAGTATCATGTCTTTCTAACAGTGAGAACAGACACCCTCATTCAGAAATAACTGCTACAAGTGGAAAGCTACTGCTCCCTTTGCCCTCCTACCTCCAGTTCCTCCACACAATCCCAACCCACTTCTGCCAGAAGCTAGGACACAGTTTTACATAGGCTTTGTCAAAACAGACAATAGTCCAGAAAGTGATGGCCCAATACTCTTCCTGCTTATGTTCCCACTTCTTTTTGGCAGCAACCCACCCTTAAATTGGATTAAGTGTAACATGAACTGCACCCTCAGGTATGATGACAAAGCAACTCAGACTACCCCTCACTCATAGACTTCAATCACAATTATCCGGGCTCCTTTAGGCAGCTCAGATCAGTCTTTACTAACACAGCTAATTTTAACTGAAATGGCTTAGACAGTACCCGAATCAGTAGACCCAGCTACAGATGCAGGGGAACAGGAAACTCTGACAGTCAGAAGCAGTAATATCTTCTCCTACTATCAGACCTAGAAGAAACTGTCCCCAGCCCATGCTTTCTGGTACTTTTACCAAAGTATGTGTTTGCATGCATTGGAGGACAGGGTGGGAAAGATTCCTGGAGGAATCGGTAGGAAGGCGAGGTAGCATTTCCTGGCATATCTGTATCTCTGCAGCCTTAGAAATAAGCAAATGCAAATATCTATTTAAACCTACATTTGAAAATTCATATAAAAGTGATAACCTACTAAAAATCAGCAGGTAAGAAACAAAATTATGAATAATTAGAAAGGCATCTTTGCAACAGCATGCCTGGAAGAAACCTGAGTCTCATTTCTCACTCAGTAGACTGTATTAAATAATAATAATAATTTAGAAATGGGTGATTCATCAAAATCAAACATCTGAGTCATTTCTACCTGTATTCACTGTATAGTCCTCCCCCTCAGCTATATCCAAGTAGCATAAAGCTACTACTTCACACTGGTGTGGTCAGGCACAAATTACTAAGTCACATGGTATTTTTCAAATAAAACTGAATCATCGAAAGGACAAAGAGAACAAATAGCAAAGAAGCTCACTGCAAAAAGGATGGTGGCTTCCTAAGAGCTCTTAAAGAAAAGGAGGGTAAAAAAGAAGCAAGCTACATCTCCAGCACGATTCAACAGGTTTTTCTACACTTATTTTTAAGTCTTCAACTGTATTTACTATTTTAGTAACTTAGCTGTTCATATCTTCCTTTTCCAAAACTCCATGCCCTGTCATACAGTGTCAAACATGCTATATATGCTACTTCATTTCTATACAGCCAAATCTGATTTCTGGGAAGAAAAAAAAATAAAAGGAATGATGAGCAGAAGATTCCTTGTCACAATATCGTGATTTATAGAAAAGATAAATCTGTCTCAGAGTGATCGCATTAAATGGCTGAAGCAGTTATGCTTGGGTTTTTTGTGGTTTCTTTTTTTAAAGGTTGCTTTACAGAGCTATCAGTCCAAAATTTAGCAGAAGTAACAGCATCTGTAATTTCCCAAGTACTTTTGCCAATATGTCCTTTTAAGCCACAGTTCTTTTTGGAGAGGTGTCTCACTGTAAGCACTAAAATAATGGGAGCCACTTAAAGGTCTCATCCACAATTTTTATTTAAGAGTTTCTGCCATGGCTACCATTAATGCAATCATAGCTATGACAGCACAAACCACGCCAAATTTTCAGCATCTTCTGGTTTCTAAGCTACTCTTTTACTTAGATGCAGTTTCCCCACTTCAGTGTCTACGTGTAGCCTGCTGCTAGAACAAGAGGTCCCGCATAGTGCCCACAGCTATACATTCTCATCGCTTCCCTTGGGCCAGTACCATTTTAGATGAACTGAGTTCATCAACTCAATCAACTGCGGTTTCACAGCGGTTTATGTCAATCTAAAAGCAAAGCTATACAATACAACTAAGCTAACCAGAATGCTTGCTGCTGCTTTTGAAAAGAGGAAGCTTCATTTCTCTTCCTTCTTTCCCCTTCCTCCACTTTCACTCACATGGTTCTACTCTCTCTTGCACTTGAAGGCCTTTGTTGAGCCAATTTCAACTCAAAAGCCAAAGATCTAAAATTATCTGGGGCTAGTTTTCCACCAGGTTAGCAAGTTAAGCTAGAGCATCCTGGAAACCAGTAAGGGCTAGGACAGGTGCCAAGTAAGTGGTAGGATCACATGGCCAAGAGCATGACTCCCCATTTATGCCAACAGGAAAGCCATCAGAGAGAATGAAATTATGAGAAGACTTGGGTCAACAAGTGTGCTTCTTGTTCCCTTCCTTGATTGGTACTGCTATTTGTCTAATCTCATTGTAAGCCAGTTCAGAGAGCTAAACCAACAAAAAAACTATTCATTATTTTTGGCAAGGCTTGTTTTCTGCCAATTTAATTCCCTGAACTAGCTCAGCAAAGGAATCAGGCGAGCATCTGCACCAGCACAGAGAAGGGGGCAGGAACACACAGGGAGATGAGGACAGGCTCGGGCTGATTTAAACTGTCATTGAACTGCATACCCTACAGCAGATCTACATCACACTGTAGTTAGAACTGACAGTAATCTGCCTTTACAACAGGAGGCCTTCATCGCTGATGAGAGTACAGGAACAGTACCAGCACTGAAACATCATAAGCAAAGTTTAACCTGAGCACAAGCTTGAATGATTACACACAAAAGCAGAAGAATCACAGTATTCTTCCCTTCAGAAATACTACAAAACATTAGCTAATTATTGCCCTAGCAACATCTCTGTGAAAATGTGCTTTGTAATTTCCATTTAGCCCAGATTTAGCCCAGAACAGCAAAGCGAGCAAAACTGGTGACCAACTCAGGACTGGAACCCAGTAAATAATCTATACCAAACCAACACTTCATCACTCAACTATGTTGTTTATTAACCCTTAAATAATTCAATTAGCCAGTAGCAGTCTACAAAAAAAAAAAATTCCTTTTGCAATGACTTTGTAATGCTCTATAGATCTCATATTTATAATACAGTTATGTTAACAAATGTGGATATTTCCTATCCAGTTGTGAAATAAGAAATTAGGGAAAGGAATAATACTGATATCTTAAGTAATTAAGACCTTTTCTACAGAGAAAAGTAAGTGCACACGAAGCAGCATGAGGACCTATTCACACAATTTGAAAAATCTACTGCAAAGAACTATAGAAAGGAAAATACATCTACGTACATGTTCTTTCTCAGATCGGCAATTGTCAAACAATTTCAAGTGAAATACAAGCAATTACTTAATACTCACTAACCAAGACCAGTATCGTTCCTTAAATTTATCTCCCGCACTCAGTCCAACAAATCCCAGGCTTAACTTGCCCTGTATAACAATGTAACACAATAGGAAAAGGGGTGGGAAAATTTGTCAACACAGAAGCAAATCTCTGCAGCAGTAAAGGGCCAGCACTGTAAGTCTATCCAGCAACACGAGATGGTCTCTCATTCACATACAAGCTTAAGCATACAAACCAAACACATCACATCTGGGACACTCAAGTCACACTTAATTTTGTTCAACACCTCCTTTTGACAACAGCTTTGTCACAGAGACTCATAATACGTACATCATAAAAGAGAGTCATTTGCCACGACTATCACTGATTCACTCAAGATAAAAATAATAAAGCTGTGAGTGCAAGTAGCAGAGGCTGCCTAATTGTCAGCTGTATAAAATATCAGTATCAAGATTATTGTCCTATGGGCAACAACAGTTTGAAGGGAACAGAAAAATAATGCTGGAAAAAGAAGAAAATTAACTGACTAGATCTGCATATTAAAAATGATATATTTTGTTTTGAAGTCTTGAACTCCACGAGAGCCAAAATTTGAGAAAAGCAAATGAAAACTTATCGCATGCTATGAAAAAATACTGCAAATTTATCAGAGATCCAGGAGAAAAAACCAACATGTCTATGGAGAAGAGGAATACTATTTAACAGAAAGAAGCTGAATGACAGATCAATCAAAAACATTCTGGACAGCATGGACAAAAAACATTTACCCCAAAATTCTTTGCATTCTCACTCATCTGAACATAAATAAAACAGCAAACCTGTACAACGCTAAACGGGGAATTTACCACTTGAAATTTGAGAAACATTATTTGGCAATGGTGTTCAAAACCTCATTTTTCTGGGGCGTGCATTATTGCGATCGAGCAGAAGTAGGAAAAATATTACTTCACACCGCCTAAGAGACTCCTAACACAGAATATGTTGCTGCTTCCCAAGTTTAAGGACGGCTCGAGTTGAAGGCTACCTCACTGATTCCATCAAGTGAGGCAACTCCAGACGCCATCACCATTACTTGCTAAGACAAGCATTCAGAAGCTATCCACATTCAGCATCACAAAGGCAGTATTAACACTTATTTGCTTGAATTATTACTGCAGGCTAATCTTTGAGAAACTGTTAGTGACAACAAACCTGGGAAGCTCAGTTTCTTGCCCCTTCCTTCCTTCCTTCTAGGAAATGAGGAGTAAGCTCTAGCTTCTCTAGCTGTGAAATCACCATACTGACACACACCTTCCCAATCCTGCTCCACCTGCAGCAGCATGGCTACTGACACAGCTTAGCCTATTTTCCAACCAGCTGTTCGAGTGGTAAGTTTTGGTCAGTTTTGAAAAAAACCAAAAACAAAACAGGGAAAAGGCAGAGCCATCTTGACAACTAAACTATTTAATGGGAAGGATAAGCCTTCTGCCTTCTGTCCCTAATAAAGTAAAAGCTGAAAGGACAGCCAAAATAGGAGAACCTATTCATGTAGTAAGAATTAGCAAGCACAACCCTCCACTCTCACCACAGGCAGGTAGTTGAGAGGGAAGGAAAAAAAGTTTCTTTCACTCTCCCACCCACCACTGGCAGAGAAGATCCAAGAAGCACCCATCAGTGACAAACTAACATAAAAGTCCTTACTCAAGACTGAGGTATAATACCCAGGCACCAGTCTCAGCACCTTCTGAGAAGTGAAGATGACGCCAGGGTTTGGGAAAAAGGGGTTCCCACAAACATGTTGACCATGGGCTTCAGTGATGAAGGCACATTTCTATCCACACCATGTTCCAACAAAATTTTAAGCTATAACACAGACACACAAGTACATGTTTGAGAGAAACACATCTGTATTTTGGCATGCAAATACCTGAATTCAGAGTTATAAACCACAGCTCAGCCATAAAACGGCACAAGGCCGCTGTCCAGTATTCCATTCTATAAAAATTACTGAAACGTCAGAGACAAAGAAATTTTGTTTGCAAGATGCAATGTACATTTTTATCATGCCAGATAAAATATCTACAGTCTCAGCAGTGGTTAAATTGCTGCTATAAAGGAAATTGTCCTCAGATAAATGGTTTCCCTATGAGGAGGTTTCAGTGCTACACCTCACCCCAGGTCAATAAATCAAATTAACGGCACCTTGTCCTCTGGCCAATGACATCATCGGCTTGACCACATCTTGTGAAGCGAGTGCAAAAACATATGCTATTTAAGGCATGAAATCATATTACTGCTTTTTGTCCAGCCAGCCTTGTGCTGCTGGTCTGTGAAACAGTCAGTCACCTGAACAGTCTCATTACCGCTTCTACAGATTTTCTTCTTCTAGTATTCAAGGCCTGCCTTCACCAAGGGTGAAGAAAAAGGATAAATAATCCGAGTCGTTATTTTTTAAATCAAAACGCTTTTCATTAGCTGCAGCGCAGTATTTTGTGACAAATTAAATTTAGAACCAAACTACAAAATACGCCCTCTGCATTCGTATGTGAACTCTCTTCCTAGTCATGTTTCAATGATGTTTACATGCTAATCTGGCACTGCTACTTTGAAGTACCCCGCTGTTAGGTCCTTTTTCTCCATAGGGTGAAAACAATGGCCACTAATTAAAACCTACAGTTTTATCTGAAGCCCATCCCTGCATAATTTTTTTATTTATTTACTGCTTCTTTCTAATAAAGTAGTCGATCTGTTTTCTTTCTAAATAGACTAATACTTGGTTTAAAACTTAATTACTCCAGACAATTTAAGAGGATTAATTTCAATTTTCACTTGGTGTTCTTATGACACAATCACGGAAAACTTATCTTCCTTTCTAGACTCTGTACTGCCTAGTAGTATCTTCTGTCTTGAAAGCCAAACATAAATGAAAGAAAAGAAAAAAAAAAAAAAGAACACACAACCCAGAACAGTCAAAGATACAAGCAGCAACAAAAGCATCTGACACACTGCACTGTTAAACTGCATCCACACTAAGCAAAAAGAAGGTGAATAAGATTATCTTCAATGTATTCAGTTCTGTTTGTGTTCAGAGGGAGGAGGAAAGCTGTTCAGATTTTGAGTGTGTCTTCTATAGCTCTCTCAGTGCCAGGAAACGTAAATTAGAAGCAACTCTCCTTTAAGGAAAAGAATCAAGGACAAAGGGACCAAAAATGCCCAAGCCTCTGAAAAGCAGATATGAAAGGAACAGCTTTACAGTCTTGAGTTGTTATAAATTAAAAATAAGCTCCTTATTTAAAAGACATGAGTGTTTGAGAATCTACGAGCAGATCTGATGCTGCTCAAGCCCCAGGAGGGTTTTGTTTTTGCTGGCAGGGGTGGAGTGGAGATGGGGGGGTCATTTTGGTTATTAGTAAATAAATCAAGCAGCAGAGAGTGAGGCCTAGGCGCCTGCCAGAGGAGCCAGGGCCTAGCTCTCCCCCCTCCTCTCCTCACACAAGCCTGGGTTTGATCTCGGGGCCCTGTGGGTTGCCAAGAAAATTTAAAAAAAGCGAGAGAGCGAGAAAGAAGAATCATATTGAACCACAAAAGCACATGGGGCGAATGTAAAATATAAACACGGCGTTGGGCTCTGAGTGGCTGTTATTAAAGGTCTGAATTACTAAACATGAGAGGCGGGGAAAGCCAGGCGGCCATTTCAATAATATAAACCTCCCCGAATTAGACATTATTCAAATGAGAAGGAGAGAGAGAGAGAGAGCACAAGCAAGGGAGGGAGAGGGACGGGACCCGCCCCCCCAGCGCCAGCCCACCGGGGCTGCCGGCACGACCCGGGCCGAGGGGACGCGGGGCCGGGGCCCAGGGGCCTGCCCCGGGGGCGGCCGCACCCCGCTCCCCCCGGCAGCAGGAGGGCAAATACCGCCGGGGCAAATCCAGCCTTCGGGGGTGCAAACAGGCGGCCTCGCCCGTCGGAGGGGGGCACGGAGAAACTCTGCCCGCAAGCCCCACACGTCCCCCCACACTGAACCTGCCCTTTTTGGG
>VXBO01004592.1:113381-189475 GCA_013400135.1 Rhinoptilus africanus | reverse complement strand
AAAAAGGAATTGCATACAGAGGAAATTAAATAACCGGCGGTTGTGCGGGGAGGAGGGCGCGTGAGCGGTGGTCTGGTTTTCCTTCAGAAAAGAGCAGTTAACAGGGAAGTGGTTCTGTTTGAAGACCCCCCCCCTGTAATGTGCCCCTCGTTCTGGGCAGTACAGTGCTCTTGGGGTGTCTTTCTCAAGTATTTTTATCCTCTCCCACTTCCCACATCAAATTTGGCTAAGGAAGAGGGAGTCGGGCTTCATGCCCCCCTCATTAAAAGCGAGCAGAGTAAATAAAGAGACTAGAGGGACCAACAAAGCTACCTTTAGGTTAAAAACTTCCAAATCAGGAGAAGCAATCAGCTAAACAGGCGGAGCGGCAGTGGCAAAACTTTGCTGTTTCCTGACAGATTTGGCCGAGTGAAAATAAAATTCGCTTACATTGTTAACCTTAGTATTGCATAAATACGTGTTATCCCTGAGCTTTGTAATATACATCTGTATAAAGAAGAAGAAACACAAGGTAGTATAGAATGACATTCATTAAGGACTCGGCATTCTCCAGGAGTCATTAACTTCAGTGGGTCAGAGTCCAAGATGGATTTTCTTCTGGGACTCAAAACCTTGTGGAATAAGAGAAACTGGCGAGGATCTGTTCTCACATGCTGTTGCTGAAGAAATTATGAGTGGTATCGAAGGCCGTCACTGATTTTTTTTCATTGGTAGGGAAGAGCCAGACAGGAAAGGCTGAGGGAGGGAGGCAGCAGGGTTTCTCTCCAAGGACTGAATCAGAAAGGTAATTTTGACATTTTTATTTTTAAATGAGTTCCTCTGGTAACGGGATTTTTTTTCCCCCCCATACTATAAAATAATCCTTTGCTGCTGCAGTAAACATTAGTGGAAATGGACTGCGCTATGAAAGAGCAAAAACCTTCCCCTAACACTAATTCTACTCTTGCACATGTATTTGATGATATTCCGTAACAGTAATTAAGCACTTTGTCTCACGAAGATCTGCGTTTCACTCACAGAAGTGAACATGTAAACAAAGGCATATTGTCGTGCTCCTCTTCTGTTCAGCCATGATCCTCGCAGGCCAGTTAATCCAGTTTTATGGCCAGGTTATACCAGCACTGCAGCACGCAGTGGCTGCACCATGACAGATAAAGGTGTGGAGAAAGGGCTGCCTAGATTAAGACTCTGCACAGCTCTAATCCTGCCTACGCTGAATATTCTCTCCCGTATCTTTCCATCTCACCCGTAGACTCTTCTCGGTCCTGCATGTTACTTCCTAGTAACCTCCTCCCTGATAGTAGCAGCTTCTCGCTTGGGAAAATTTGCTCCCATTACCACAGCCACCACAGAGGCAAGAGCCTTTGCTCTTGCTCAGCTTCTGAGCAAGGTTAGGTGGAGCCCACAGCTGCTGAAGAAGAGCTGTCTGAAAACAAATAGTTACTAGTTTTTTTCTGGTAGTTACTAACCTGCTCTGTGTTTTCTAATTGACCGGCTATAAAGACAACCTAATTCTGTTTGGCCGCACTGCTGCTCTCCCTCTTCCTTAAAGATTGCTCTGGACCTGTGTCTGCATCCTCTTCTCTAGTTTACTTTGAATGCATCTCTATCTGGTGCCTTCCCCAAGGTGTCATACATCCCTGTGGCTATATATCCAGGAAAGCTGGCCAAATCATTAGTGATGAATAATTTATCAGATAAATTTTACCTCTATTTCAGTTGTGAGTAGTCTGCGAACAGCTTGTGATTTCTGCAAACTTATTATTTGATGTTACTTGCCACATAGTGCCTGACTGGTGTCTTACTCGTGAGCAACTTGCTGGAAATACTTCAAATTTGAGATAATTGGACACGAAGATGATACGAAGCTTAGTCCTACAAGAAGCTGAAGATTCATTTCACAAAAAAGGCTTAAGTGGGAAACTGAGTTGTTGGGCTGCAGTTAGCAAGGCTGGGCTCACGCTGTTAGTGAAGAACATGCTTACATCCTCTGCTGAAACAGAGCCCAGAGCAGCGAGTGCCTTGTAGGACTCCATGTTTCTGTTCTCTGTCTGGACTCGTCAGCCTCGTGGAATCACCTCTCGCAGGGATTTTGCTTTAAAAATGTATTCTGTCAGTGAAAAAAAAAAAATAGAGGGTTTAAAATCAACACACCTGTAAAGGGAAGAAATAGTATTTCAGGATCTTTTAAAGCTCTGCAGTATATCTGCAGAGTCCGGTATGTCTGTTGTTTTGATTTTGATACAGATACCTCCCAGTTCCTAGACCTCCTTGGCCTGCTCTACTTTTACCTGTAAGCCCGAATTTTCTATGATGGCTATATTACCTTCTGAATTTTTTATCTCCTGGTAGAATAAATTTAGTAGTGTTTCAGAGACTAATTTATTTTCTTTTAAGGTGGGGAGGCAGAGGGCAAAAGAAACACAAATTGCAGTATTTAAGCAAAAAGCACATTGGGAAGGAAATTCTCCTTTTCCCCACACAGCTCTAGTGTATAGAGAAATTAAGAGCAAACTTATCTGCTCTGCTCCAATTCCACTGTGCCGCTCAGATGTGAATCCCAGATGCTGCTTTTCTCACACGATATCCCTTCCCTCTATCATGTTTTCTTCCCATCAGATTTCTCTCCTCAAGGAGGCCCTGTTTCTAGAGTCATGCTTGCTTCAGCTTTCCCTTTTGTCCTCCAGGTACTGCAATAGGGGCATCTGCCTCAAAACAGTCATTCTTTGCCCCTTAACGCTTTCATGCACGGCTCCCCAAAACCTCTCCATTCCTTTCACTTTCAGACTGCTCAGATTGTCTCGCCTTTAATTAAACTTACCTTTATGTCTCTCTCTGTTTACCATTTTTCATGTGTAATACACGCCCTTACAGAGACCGGCAGTCTCTCTGTTACAGTCTCTCTAATAGTTACAGAGGTTACAGTCTCATTTTTTTAACGTGCTCCAGATACGAACAGCAAAAGACAGTCCATGTCTCAAGAAGCTTGCAATTTAGAGAGATGGCAGGCAAAGAATGAGGGAAAAATAGGATTAGTAGCTCCTTGATGGAGGAGGAAAAGTGAAGAAAGGCAATATAAAGACCATGCATAGCTCCTCCAGTGTCACAGCAGAGATATTAGTGATACTCGGACCTGTGCCTAGGTGTTCTGAAGCTGTATGGTTCAGTACTTTTACCACAAAGCTGTTTTTCCTTTCGCTCCTGGATTGCTCCCCGCCCTCCTCCTGGTCCCAACCATGGAGGAGACAGACCACCCTTGCCCCCGAGGCTTGGGACCCACCAGTAACTTCCCTTTACAGTATTATGCTCTGCCCCTCCTTCAGAGCTCCTTCCTACGCACCTTGTGAGTGCTGAGCACGAACGGCAGAAGAGGAATGGAAACTGCCCGTTGCATATATAGGCTGTTATTTTCCCCTACGCACTCCCCTGGCTGCTTTGACCAGATTGCTTTCTAGCTCTGTTTCTGTCCTTTTTGTTGTGGCTGGGTTGGAGAAAGGATGACCCTGAATCTTATTTCTGAGAGTTGTCGCCGATAAGAAATGGAGCACAGACAAAAAGAAACACGGTTTTCATTTTCATATTTTAAAAAACCCTGTAATTCAGAACCTTCACACATCCTCAGGAAAGGGAGAGGTAATCATTAAGAGGACGCTTATCCTTTCAGGTGGGTTTTTCAATCTATTTCTCACTCTCTGCTGCTTTGGGTGCACTTACTTTTGCTAGCTCAATTTTTTCTATGCATTACAATGGTTGTCATCAATACAGCATCTGAGCACCTTCCAATTTTAATCAATTACGCCTTACAAATCACCACTTTAGAAGACTCAGGAAATTATCACTGTGGTTTTTTAGCATTAGTAAACTAAGGCAGAGAAATTAAGTAACTTGTCTTCAGTTGCATGTGTGTCTGGGCAGCCCAAGAAGAACAGCCCCGCATCCTCTCTATTGTGCCTTGATTGAAAGACCCTGTTGAACTTGTCGTTCCCCTCCCTGAGATCCACAAGGCTGGCTCTGTCTTCACCTGTCTCTCCATCCCGAGAGGGACAACAGTGGGATCCTACAACTTGATTCATATCTCTTGGGGAGTGGGATTTGCAACAGCCTGATTCAAGTTGCTACTCAAAACTGCCACAGATCTGTTTTCAGTGGTTTTCTCTGCCTCCCCTTGCTACCAGGGAACTCTTAAAAATACATAATATTTTTTGTTCTGAGAATTATTTACTAAGACTTGGGAAATGCTCAGATATTACCACAAGAGCGGCTGCAGTCTGGCAGACCCCATATAGAAGGACCAATTCAGTTTTGCGCCTACGTGAAAAAGAGGGCTGAACTCCTTTTTTCAACCAGATGTACAGCACGCTTTCTGCTGTAGACCTTGGGAATGCATTGGTGCTGCTTACATGAAGAACCAAATTGTTTTTGACCTCAGTGAAGAGGGGGCCAAGAGGGACACATCTGACACCTTTTAGCAACCGCAAGGTTTTCTGTAGAATAGCCATAGCCTGTGAAACAAACACACAGCTGGAGTTTGGGTGCTTTTGAAAACATTGTCTTTATTCTTTACCTCCCTTTCTTCGAGGACAGGCTTTTTGCTTATTCCCTCTTCAGAAAGGGACTTTTCTGGCACACAGCCTAGCCTGGCTGGAGATTAGGGATTCTCTCTGCCCCTTCATCCTTGAATATTTCCTTTTAATTTCACAGTTTAAATTCCAATTGTGTAATTACATTCTGCCTACCCCAAATTCCTCTGTAATTTCAATTGGACACGGTGTCCTTCACTCTCTAGGCTGAACTCTTGCAGTGCTGTGGGGCACTGTTAGAAGGCTGCCACGCTCCACTCTAGTCCCATTTCATGTAAATGGGGAAAGAGAATGGTCCTAGATCCCTTTGAACTAAAACTGCTGCTCCATATAGGCAAGACAGGGGTTGCTATAGATTGACAAGGCAGTCTTACCCCATGGCAATACACTGGGCATTTTTTACAATGCCTCAGTCTGAACAGATTTTTGGAGTAAAAGTTTAAATCTGTCTGTAGGTATTTCTCCCCCACAACACCATACCCTTTGATCGCAAATAAAGCTGTACAGGGACCCCCAAACCACTACTTTGCTGAATTGATGTGGCCTGAGAGTACCTGCTCGCACCGTTTAACATGGCAGAAATGCCATAGTGATTTCATTTAGGCTCAGGGAGTTGTGTAGCAATGAGAAGGTACGCAGCACAGATGCCTACTTCAGTAAAACGCCTTACAAAAACTGGAAAGTCCCATGCTTTTAATGACCCAACCCCCATACTTCTTGCAGATTTTGCTGTGCCAGCATTTTCCCTCGATCCCTACCCTGCTGACAATCACACAGGTCCCACCTCCCAATCTGGTGTATCACAACATTCCTTTTTTAAGTGTTGGTATTTACATCAATGTGAAAATATTTCTGCATCTCCTGCCTCCTCTTGCTTTCCACTTCCTTCCTCGCTGTGGCACAGCTGCTTACCTGGTCAGTGTGCCTGCATGGGGCCCTTCAGGTATTGGAGACACTCACCTTTCGTATTTCCATCCCCGTCTTCTGCTGTGGTCTTCTGTGGAAACTCGGGGTGGAGAATGGGAGGGAGCAAGTGTTGATGGGAGAATCCTCCTCCTTATGTCATCACTTCGTCTTGTCTTTTAAAACAAAACTTCCTCTCTTCGTACAAGATCTGTGGCAGGCTCATGGAAAGGAGATGTTCACCTGGTTTAAAGTGATGTTCTGCGCAGCTCAGCAAAGAGGAATTGGTTTACTATAGAAACTGGCGTTATTTGATGTTTGATCATCTTCAACCACCAGACATAGTCTTTTCACCATGTTACACTGTTGTCAGAGGAACATATGGCTGATACTATAATTAGCGATGGAGTCCTTTACCAAAGTTCATTTCCCTTCACTGCAAATATACCACAGGTAGTCCTCCTACCACACAATGATAAATCTTTACCTGAAATAAACATCCAGCTCCTCGCTGGCAGTGCTGTATCTACATGGAGCCTCAGTCACTTTGAATTTTGATGGGACTTCTGCTTTATATATTCTGCGGATTTGGTCCTGCTCCCAAGGGACATCTTGATGACTGCTGCCGTGGTAGCAGACCTGAGGCTGCTGTTTGCATCTCTGGCAAACAGCAGATAGATCAGGTGAGATCAAGCAGACCATATTTCCGTGTTTCCTTGGTTAGCTTATACTGTTAAAAGTGAGTTGTTGTTAGGAGGAAACAGAGCATGTAATAACTAGAGTTGGGTTTTGTTTGGCTTTGAGTCATAAATCTTAAAGGAAAGGAAAGAGCCATCATGTTCATCCCCAAGTTTGTCATACAATCAGCAAGGGGCAAGGCAGTAGTATGGGCAAGAAAATGAAACATGTGAAGGTACAAGTGCCAGCGGGGGGAAGTCACTGTTGCTTATTGTCACTTTTGGTGTGACACAGAAAGTTCAGCTAATCCTCTTAGTTACAGAGACACTCCGGTGGGGGGAGATTGTTATCTCAAGCAATTTGCTGGCTCTACTCCTTTTTTCCTTCGAGTTTCTTTTCGCCTAATTGAGCAGCATTTCTTCCTGGGACTGGTCTGCAATAATCCTGGGGCCTCATCTGGGAAAACAGTGAAAAATATAGAAAGGAGAAGCAGCCCAAGTGTGGCAGCTATCACCATGAGTTTCTCTCTTCAGAGAGGTATCAGGTTTGGCTCCAAGTGCTGAGGATTAAAAATAAGATAAAGATTCAAAGTGATACAGAACAGTCTGTTGATCAGAGTGAGTGATCGCTTGGAAAGGTGCATCTCGGACATGGGCTAGAAGGACACGTAATTAACAGCCATTCAGAAAACCGGGAGCTTGAAAGTCTGAGGTGGAGCAGGGGTGAGAATTCCACTGGAGTGCATCAGAAATGCCTTGATTCCACTTTCATTGCCAAAGGGATGTATCTGCGGTAAATCTAATCAAGAGTCAAAAGGTGAACAAGCACAATAATAACTGGGGAGGTTTGTTTTTATTTATCCAGGAGATAAGGATTCAACTACAGGAATAGAATCAGAAAAAGACGCCTCTTTCTGAGCAGACAATTATTCCACCCACGCTCACTCATCATCAAGGTTTTAATATTCTGTTACTGAGGCTATTTAACAGTTTCTCAGCCTCAAGGCTGGTAATGTTTGTGCAGGTACCCTGCCAGTTGCCACAAGTGTCTTTTTACAAAAGACCTGAATAATTACATGGGATAGTCCTGAAGATGGCGGTAGCCGGGAGCCATTCTTCACTAGACTCCCAGTGTTGTTCCTGGCACTGGAGCAGATTTGGGGTTACCAGTAGGAGGACACATTTGAAAACCCTATTTCCATATGCAAAAAACCCTATTTTCCATATGCCTTAGTCCCTGAAGGCAGGAGACTGTTTCCAGCACCATGATCTTACATCTCAGGCAAGCAGCAGCTCTGGTTCCCAAGCCCTAGGGATTCTCCTTGGAGAAGTTTGAGATACTACCATCTTCAGCTGCCTGCACTACTAAGGTGCTGGAGGTAGTTAACCCAAAGAAGTGGCTGAATGAATGGTGTGTCCACTGCTAACTGTTTCAGCTGATGCACTAATGTAAATCTGAATTCAACTGCTACCAATTTACTCTGATATCCTGCACTGAGGACTGCAGAAATGAGCGATTAAATTCAAGAGCCCATCAATGTATTTTGCTGTGGTGGCTAAAGAATTTATTACCTCTGGCTGTAGAGATGGGTTACCTTTTCAGTTAGGGCAGCCAAATCCAACAGAGACTGTGAGTCAGAGCCGTCAGACGAGGGAGAAAGGGCCAGAGCACACATCAGTCACAAAGCAGTTGTAAAATAACGAGTATAGTGCTTTTAAGAGAAATGATACTCTGCGGATGTCCTGCTAGGAGGACATCAGCAGAACAAGGAAATGACAAGTTTGATATGTACATCACACCTAGACATCCTTTTTGATTCGGCATGAGCTCTTCAAGTCTCTCTCTCTAGTGTTGGCTAATCTGGGGCCTTGGAAAACCTCCGAGCTTACAGGTCCAGAGGGGTGCCCTGGGTTTGTCCCTGCCTGGATTTGGCCTGTGACACACACATGGTGCCTGTCACTGGTTTCCAAACAAAGGAAACCCCAAGAGTGGATAAAACAAGAGTCATGGTGTGTTCCACCAGGTTTTTGACTCAGGTACTTGGAGAACGAGAGCCCCAGCATGTGCTGTGTCTTGTACCGTCAGGTCACGTTGGTGTGTCTCTAATGCACGCCTGCTTCATAGACAGTAACTGCATTTCCTTATTTCACCTCCATATTGTGAGAATAAATGCATTAAAAAGTGTAATTACCAGATGCTATAGAGGTGAGGGCATCTTCAGTTAATTTCTTTCAGTTCTTTTACTTATTTGAAGATACTGTTAAAATTTGGTCAAAGCCAGAATCTTCTTTTCCAAACGGTACTAATTTATGGTTAGATTGTGGAGGGGAGCAGGGGCAGGAAGAAGGGAACTTGCACCTGAGCGACGTGTGACCAGCACAAAGCAGCCTTTGGACCACGAGTTACAGAGGGAATGCTCCGTGATGACTCCCCTGAGAGGCTGCAGTGCTTCAAACAGCACAAGGAGGAGTAAGGACAGGGCGGGAATTGGTGGATTCACGGGTCTGTCTCTTCCTCCTGCAGGTCTGCACACCTAGCTAGTTGCATGCAGGGCTATAGCATGCTTTTTAACCCTCTGAGTGAGCATTTCAGTTTGTAACACTGAAAATATATGGGAAAATCATGTATTTTTTTAGCCCCAGATATGCTTCCTGAATGCTACTCCGTAGTATCAGGCTGAAACTCTCACAGCGAGACAGCGTTCACAGTTGCAGACCGTGAAGAAATTAGAAATGTATAAAATGCATATATAATGGCTTTTAAAAATGTGTTGAATAAATATTCTTGTAGTTACATTTCAAATATGTGAGTGTTTGATTTCTGTTAATGAGGACATGAACGCCTAAACCCCCTGTCTCCTTAGACAGAATTGCAGCTGAATGTCGTGAATGAAAACAACATTCACCACTGTGAATAGGACCATCATATTTCCCAATAGCAGCTCCCCGTCTTCCCCTAATTCCGCCCCCCTTCCCCCCCGCCCCTCCTCAAACACATAGGCATACACTATGGGAGGAATGACAGCTGTTCTTCATGGAATGACAGCCCAGGGATATTGCATCCTCCCTTAAAAAAAACCAGGCAAGGTACAGAATAAGGTCAGTGAAGGGAGACAAAGGGGTCTCCCAGAGATGGCAAAGGGTAATTTATTGACAGATGAGATAGACGTTACTACAGAAAAATATTAAATGGATTCTTTTCCCCTGTCTTTGGAAGGGAAAAAAAAAAAAAAAAGTGGGAAGGGTTAGGAAGGACAGATGCCAGAAATAGAGACAAATTTCCCAGGAGAGGAAGAAGAAATCCTGAAGGAAATTAGGATCATGACACAGCCAAAAAAAAAAAAAAAATCAAAGCCATCCAAAAAACTGCGAAATTCTGTCCTAGAATCCTGTATGGAAACAACAAAAAAGGGCAGCAGAGAAGGAACCCCACCACTATCGGCGGCCTGGCTTCAAAGGCACTCCGCGAGAGAAGGAAGTGCTGGTAAAACAGCGCCTGATTAAAAGCCAGTGTTGGAAAAAGGCTGTCGGGAAATTACAGAGCTGCGCGTGCGCCCGACGTCAGCAGTGAGGAAGACTCTGGGAGCGCTAATCAAAGCGAGGCTGAGGGAGCATACGGAGCATGGAGATTTTATTAAGGATGGGAGCGAGCCAGCCGTCATATAATGGGAGCAGCCAAGCTCGGGAGATGGGAGGAAAGAAAAGGCCAGGTCTTCTGGTGAAATGCACTGGCGTAGTGCTGTCACCTTTGACAGTATGTCAGTTCCCGCTGCAGGGAAAGAGCCCGAGTGAGAGCCTTAAACAGTGGATCTAGTTTCTCTGGCCTAGATTCGTAGCTTTCCCCAAAATAATTGCGCAGAAGAGGGCAGGAAAAGCTCATGTACCAGCGCACTCTGGTTGGGGTTCTGTAACTCCAGGTTGCCCCCAGCCAAGACAGGAAAAAACCAAGGACATGTTCCTAGAGCTTGGGACATTAGAAGAGTTTATGATTTTCACCTGTCAGGGCCAGACTGATGACAGAGGAGTCACCAAGGAAGGTTTCCGCAAAGATAAAAGCAGCATAACAGAAGAAATATGAAAGAAAACAGTTTGAATTTCCATTCACAAGCGGGAACAGATTTAAGCCAAACTATTTTATTCTGCTCCTTCCTGCAAGAACCATGGTTTTCAGAGTGTGTAACTTAGTCCGTGTGGTCGAATAAGGGACTAGGAAGACTCTTCGTGTGTCTGCTGTTATCTTCTGTATGTAGCATCTTTCTAATCCTGTCACTGCCTGCATAAAACTCACCAAGAGCAGATTCTTCTGCCAGTTGTCCAATTTCATCTAAAATCAGGATGGTCCTCCCATTCCAGCAAGCACCCGGATCTTACAAAATGATCTCTTATCATGTGCAAGTCCGACAGAGGCGTAGGGAGAGAGCATTGCCCTGTGTTGTCAGCCAGCTGCTTTCCAAACTAAAAGTCAGGTTAAAAAGTGACAGAATTAATACTAAACATGGGGTTTAAATCATCTAGATAGGCTGTACTCATCCCACTCCTGTGACTGCCATGCTCACGGCTGAAGGGAATAATAGCCAGTCTACATGGGATTTGAAGCTTTGATACTCCAGAGTCATTTGCAATCTTTTGAGCCTTGGGAGAGTGAGTAGGACAAAGCAAAAATAAAAGCTGGGGCTTTGCTGAGTTTCGCTGTTACGTGCTAAGGAAGTGTTAAATGCTAAAGAAGGCTTGGACTTTCAGTGGGTGATACAGCCTAGCTTTTGGCTAGAAGGCTGCCGCATGCTCGAGGGCAATCTGCCACACAGAGCCGGAACCAATCTGATGGTTTATGAATCATTTCTCAAACAGAAGAACATAGGTAAAGCTGCCAGTTTTGCCAGGAATGTATGCCCCGTCCATACGTGCGGTCCATGGGATGGCCTGCATTTATATTTGAAACCACCTGCACCATCCCAGTGTGACCCAGATCCAAAAGATGATCTAGGCACTGTAAAATTCAGCGCAGCATATCGAGCTTTTATTTAGGGACTCGCCTGCCTCCCCATCCTGCAGTTCTCCCTTAGGTACCCGGCTTCCTTACGTAGCTGCCCCGACACCACCACAACGGATGGGGAATCTTTTAAAAAAATAATTCAGAAAAACCACGGACTGGGTCTGCTCCAGTCTTAAGGTAGAATTTTTACCCTGCTATCTTTGAGGATTCCCACTGAGGTAGAGCCCTGCTGGCTCTTTTATCTTGGAGATCGCAGTCTGAGTGGCCACAGGGTACACTCTGGCTCCAGAGTAGTCACTAACACCATGCCCCCACCTCTAAAAAAAGGATTAATTTTCTGTCAAATCAACAACTTGATCTGACAAGCCCCATACTCAGGTCATTGCTCCATCTGCCAGAAGCGACGTGATGTCAGCGTGCTGCCTGGAGGCTGGGGAAGGCAAGGTGAGGGAGATGGGACCCCTGCTTCTGGCAGCGGTCTGCAATTAGGCTGGATTAGTCGTAAACATGGAGTGACAACAAAGCACTCCTATCTAGCCCAGGCTGAACTTTACCTTCAGTTATTCCACCGACCCTTATCCACACAGACACAACGCCGCCCGTAAGCAACAGGTGACAAAAAGCAGAGAGCAGCTTTTTCACCGCAGTAGCTCAGTGTCCAGGCCATCTCGGGAGACGGGAGAGAGCGCTTGAACTCACCAAGAGAACCTGAATCGGTGGCCAAGGAAGCGGCAGGCTCTTTCCCTGTGCTGTTGGTTATTCTGGAGTGAGAGAGCCCCCCCATCCTTGGAATTGATTATTTAGTTATTCTTTGGACCAGAAAGATGAAGATTGCCAGACTTCACAGATTGCCAGTCAGGATCAGCGACGTGGGAGGGGAAAAACCTGCACCGGTGAACGCTTAACTCTTTCACAGTGCATATCCTCTGGAAAAAGGTCTGAAACATTCGTCAGGCGAATACCTTAATCACCAGTTTAGAGGGTCGTGCTCGTGCTCTCTGGAGGCCAGTGAGTATTTAATTGTGCCAGATAGAGCCGAGTGATCGCTCAGGGAGAATGATTTCCTTAGTGAGACGGATCTTTTGAAATTTTCTGCAGACTTCCTCTGCTGCAGCATTCGTGTACAACGCTGGGCTCACTTTCTGGGTCTCAAACGCACTGACAGATGCGATCGCCTTCTCCCAGCCTGGGTCTGTTTCGTTCATTTAATTTCTAAGTGGTTTAGGGTGAGAACATCTTGAATTGTGCTGCATGCAATACATACTGCAGTGGGGTCCTGGTGCTAGTGAAGACCTCTGGATACTAACGGAGTAACAGTAAAGAACTACATCCTTAGCTATTACCAAGCCCAAAAGGATGCTGAGAAACAAAAGGTCACAGAGGGGAAATATTTGGAAGTGTTGAGCGTGGATATCAGATGAAAAAGACCCTTTCCACGAAGGGCAGGAAAAGCGCAGCGTCTCCCTGCATCAAGGTCAGACACGGATTTCAGGCAGAGCTCTTTTGTAGCATTACGATAGGCAGAGGTGGCCATGTTCCCGGCGAAAAAGATTTGTGGTCTTAAAGGTAAACTAAAACACTGGTTTAAAATGCCAGTTCTCTACGTGGCAAAGAAAGCGTAACAATTCTTGGGGAAAAGGGAAAAAAGGAGCTGAAGGCAAACAAATTTCTGCTCCTGTTTCCCCGTGAATAAAGTGGAGGTTATATTGCCTGTTAACTTCAGCAACCAACACTGAGAAAATTCTTTGGCATCTTCATCCAGAAAACACCTATTTTTGAAATCCAACATTTGTACTTTTTCCTTAATTGTGCTAAATTTTTTAAAACAGGGGCCTGACCTGTCGGAAATATTTTTGGTGGTGTCTGCCTTTTTCTAGTGCTTTTGCAGCGAACAGCTATGATTTATTTTCTTGCAAAACAGAGACTATTTCACTGAACATTTCTAGGAGAAAAGTAATTTCTACTTAGTGGTGGCATTAAAGCCCTTGAATTGGGCCACATTCTGCTGCCAATGCAGTTTCGGGGACACTTGGAAAATATTTTGAACAGCAGGGAAGAACAGTGATTACCACTACACAGTCTCCCGATGGTGTGAATACAGTGGGTTATTTTCCCTTTGACTGTTTATGGCCTATTTACAGTATAATCACACCAAACCAGCTTGTAACATGGCACTTTTTTTTTTTTTTTTAAGTGAAAACTGAATCTAGCATCATTTTTTTTTTGTTTACTGTAGCCCCCCCTAAGAGCTAAGGAATTTCCAGTCACTAAGCAAGGATGATCTCTTCTCCAAGTCATTCATATGTCAAGGAGAGACAAGAAGAAAAATGACTGGGAAAAATAGCAGGCAACTTATTTACAATTTCTATACACTTGCAATAGCGGTACTGTTGTCGACGTGGCAAAAAAAAAAAAGTGGAATTAAAAGGGGATTTAATTGTGGACAGACAAAAGGTTTGACGATGAAGTGAGGGATTATTTTACAGTATGCGATTGTCATCAGCCCAAGCAGAGGACACACACATGGGAACGGTTCAGTGAAATATCCTTATCAGCCCATCCATAGCAGGCAGTGGCACTGGGGTATGGGAATAGAAGAAAACAGTTGTCTGAACTTGTAATGGCAGCTCTGCCGTGTTACAGATCACCTCTTAGATTGTCAGGGCAAAAGTCTCACCCAAGTATCTGCTCAGCAGAGAAAATCTGGCATAAAATTTAGCCAGCACTAAACCCCTGGCTTTCTAGCATCCCTTGTAGCCAGTGGGGGCTACACTCGCCAGCACTGCGAAGGCCTGGGCATCCGTCACCTGAGAAAGCAGAGGACGCACAGTTCTGCCAGAGATCTGCTGCTGGAAAGCAGTGTCCCAGCTGGCTCCCCAGTGAGCCTGTGGGAGAACCAGCATTGCTCCCCAGCGTTAAGAAGGATGCACCCAGATCGAAAGGACGGCTTACTAAGCTGCTCCACGGGAGCTAGCAAAGGAGACGCTGTCAGAGACAGCCAGGTTTTCCGTTCTTTACGCTACGCTACCATCTCACAATTGTGATTCCTTTTTGTTGTGAAGGAGAAATGAGCTTAAATGAGGAATTACATATTGGTTTACGTTACCTTATTAATAACCCCTTGCTTTTTTTGTTTGCTTGCTTGTTTGGTTTCTTTTTTTTTCTTTTTTTGTTTGAGACCTTGGCCTTTCTGTGACCATTCACTCAACTCCTGCTCAGATTTTGGCTAACCCAGCTCATGCTAAGGCCTGATGTGTGATTTTAGCTGAATTAGAAGGACCAGAGCACAAGGGACGCGGGACAAGTGGCCAGAAAGAGCTAAAGGGCCATCATGCAGCCATATTCACCTGCAAATTGACATCTCCTGCAGCCAGCATCTTTGGTCTGGGGGTTTCTTGTAAATTTGAGAGATCCAAACAGACATTGTATTGGTGTCAGATGTGGGATCTCTCTTGGACGTGCACTGTTGGCAAGCAGAAGCTGCTTTGCCATGCCTGTCGAGGCAACTGGTTTGATGTGAGCGTAAAGCTACTGTCTGTGTCTCTGTGTGCGCCTGTGTTTGTCTGTGCCATGAAAAACTAGTCACTGAGTGGCAACAGCTGGGAGAAAAACTTGAGAAAAAGGGATGGCAAAAACTCCAGTGGGATTTGTCCGGGGTTGAGAGCCACTGCACAAGTGCTGATGGTATTTGGCGGAAGTTTGCCAGATGGAGGGATTTGGTAAGTTGAAGAAGGGAAAAGGGAAAGATGCTGGGTGCTGGCTACTGGGCAGTTGTCATAGGGTAGCAACAGGTACGACTGATGAGGTGAAAGGGGAAAACATACAGTTGAAAAAGGAAAACAAGGAAAAGGAAGATGGAAAGAATACTTGGGAAGCAAAGCATAAGTGATCAGAAATGCAAAATAGACTGCTTAAGTCAGAACTTCAGCCCCAGATCATTGCCGAAGCTGAAGAGCGCAGGAGGAAGGTGTTGGAAGCTACTACCAGAGACCTGGTTAAAGTCTATTGTGCCACATACGATGCTGATTGGGATGGGGCTCTCTGGAAAGAAGCAAACCCGCCAACCCTCCCCTCAGGGCCAGGTGACGGTGAGGATGATTCCCTGCCTGCTGCCCTCTGGGCACGGGTCATCAAGAGTGAACAAGAGAGCAAACCCACCAGGGCACAAACCCCACCTCCCTCCACAACTACCTGAGGGTTTCCTGCCCTAGAGTTCAGAGGTCTGGGGGAGAGATACCCAGTCACCCCAGGGGAGGCACCTGTGGACTGGCCAGCATGGATCTGGCCAGCCGGAGCTCCACCTTGTCCCAGCTAAAGCTCTATCGTCGGCATTAGGTCTGGGAATATTATTGGATACCATGGGGGCAAACATTACCGGTCCCTCCTGGAGTTGCGCTTTGCACTGGGGGAGGCATGATGCATCGCACCGACCGTGCGGGGAAAAGCGTGTGGCCCTGGGCCTCAGCAGCCACGCTGCAAACCGCCCTGCTGAAAACTGTGATTTTAGCTGGATTAGAAGGACCAGCACCCCTGGGTCCACCCAATTGGAAGGACCACCCAGCCCTGGGTGCCAGACACCCTCCTCCCACCCAGACCCATCCCTGGGAGGGGATCTGTGAGCCTGTACACTTCCGACCTGCAGTAAGAAGGCGGAGGGGGTGTTGAAATTTTAGCTTTAGCCATTAAGACAGGCTTAAACAGTATTCCTTTCCAAGAGGTCCTTCAACGTCGGACCTCTAGCTAGCGGTTTTACCACTACACGCACCACAGGATAAAAGACAGGGGAGAGCCTCAGCTAAAGTAAATGTAATAGAAAAGAGCCAGCCTGTTTCCATGCAAAAAAACCCCAAACAAACCCAAACAAAAGCAAAAAGGGGAAATTAGGAAACATCCTCAGTTAGTACTGAGTTTAAGAGATGATGGAAAATCTGTTTTGAACAGGGGCTGTCTCTGAGTCAGTTCAATGGGCTACCAACTCCCCTTCTGCGGCAGCTGGCGGGGTTTTCTTCATCCATGTCTCATGATGGCCCTCGGGGACCTGTGTCAGGAGATGGGGTGACACCATACGGTTTAAAAGGATAATGACTAGGGAGATGGAAAATGCAAGGGGTGTGAGCTCAGGGTTATACTCAAGCACTAACCTAGAGTNGGGGCCTCACCAGTGCCCAGTACACGGGGATGATCCCTTCCCTAGTCCGGCTCACCACACTATTCCTGATATCACCGGCGAGGCTGGCAACATGTAAAAAGCCAAGAGCCTAGAGGTGTCGGGCAGTTCTAACTCTTGCACTGGGGCATTTGTCATTCTGTCACATAAACGCTGATGCACTATGTAACGGTCAGACAGACCCACAGAAGCTGGTGACCTCTGCGACACTTTCAGATGCGCCTTTTGTTCTAGTCGGGAATATGAGCAGCCACCTCTGTTTATAATATAGGGACAAGGACCTAGGCAGAGTATCTGACTTTGGGTTCCTAAATCCTTTTCAGGTAGAAGAAAAATAGCCTGATTTTCATCAGCGTTCAACGTCTAGTAGCTCCAGATGACTCCAGTACTTTTCAGAAATGAGTGGTGAACTTCCGTGGAAGAAAAAGCTCCCTCAGAATATAACAGAATAGTTTTCTCTGGACTACTCTCATACTTCTACAGCTTTAAAAAAAAAAATAAAATATATATATATATATAAGGGGCAGTATTGATGAACACTAGTTTCAGCCAAGAGCTGACTTTCATAGCATGCTCCAGGCTGAAATCTCTGAAAAGCAAAAATGCTCACTAGCAAGCTATCTCCGCAGCCCAGGTCAGCAGGCAGCAATTAGTTTCTCAGTCACTCACTACTCTTTCCATCTTCCTGATGGATATTTCATCTGAGTTTATGCTCTCCTCCCTCGCCTTCTCTTCACCTCTCTGCCTCTCTTTCCAATAAGGCTATGATCTGTCACAGACTCTCAATGGACAAGACCTATACATCCCATCACAACACTGTCATCGGCAGCTGCATTAGACAGGCCAGGATGAAAAGCGGTTTGGAAGGGAGAGAAGCCGTCATGCTTCAGGGCATAGACTTGAACTCTAACCAAGGAAGAGAGATGAAGGAGAGCTTTGGGCCAGGCGGGGAGAAAATTTTACTCAGGGCAGGTTATTCCGTAATTACGCACTTAAACTTTCTTTGTACCTTCTGAGATGCATCAGAGACAGAAGGGGTGGATCACTGGTCTGATCCAGGAGGGGAATGAGTTTCTTCATTCTTTTTGCCGGGGCACTGCATTTATAACAGTTTCTGAAACCACAATGAAATCCCTTTCCAAGTATGACCCTTGCTCTGCCAGGGATAGCCAAAACTCCTTCCCCTAGCCCCGTCCTTCACACTCCCGCGAGCATACAGAGAGAAGCCAGTACAAAGCCAGGTCAAGATGATAAGAACAAAGCCTTGAAGGCTGCTCTTAGATACCAGCTTTACTTCAACAGAGGAGGAAATTTTCAAAGAGGTGAACTCTTTCTGTCTCTTGCTCAGGCAGGAGTCTCCTGGGAGGAGAAGAAAACAGCTTTCATTTTAGCGAGTCATGATATTTATGGCCCTTTTATGGGTTCTGTTTGAAAATATAAAAGTAGATGGACTTAAATCTGGTTCAAAAGAGAGGAGATGGGAAGGGGAGAGCCAGAGCATACGAAGGGCAGGTGGGCCTGAATCATCTGCCCACGTTCAAAAGAAAATCAAATACCTTCTTTGTTTTAATATGGACCCCTTCTGCCAGTCATGAGGATAACGCCTGACCTTTTCTTGCATAGACCCTTTTATCCCTAATGACTTACAAATTTTCTATGTACGCTACCACCAAGAACACTCACCTTGGGATGAAACATGGCAACTATTAAATTATGCAACCGCAGCACCATGCAACAGTTCAGGTGCGATTGCTCCCAGGAAGCAGACTTTCAGATCACGTCTCCTGCAGAACTGAAAGCTTTATACTCTATTCCTGAGGGGCAACTGTCAGCTTCTGCTTGCTCACATGCCAGAGTCTCATGTGGGCTTTTATCCATCCTATTTGTGGTGTCTGTTCAGCAACTGAGGTTGCACCCTTTTGAGGGCCTCCTGCTTTTCATATGTGGAATCTCCTCTGACCCTTTGCCTCTAAGCAATACTTTTGATCCAATTCACAGACTAAGGAGCACATGCCTTGCAAAATTATTGAGGGAGGGAAGTTTAAGTTGAAGAACTGGGGGTTGCATTTAGTTTTTAATGTAGTTAGGCCTGTGGTCCTTTTATCTGCTCTGGGAATGAACCTTCATGGATTATGACAGCTAGCAGGACATTAGTGTGAGCAAAATGTACAAAGCTCCCCATTAACTGGTAGTTTCATAAAGGCTACTGTGGTTTCATAAAGCTCTCCTTTCAAGCAAGGAGGGAGAGTTCTGCCAAACCAAGGGACGGCTTTCAACTGCATCTGAGTTCAGTACGGAGTCATTGCAAAGATCAAATTGCTGGGATGGTCCATGAAGGCAGACCAGTCACTCAATGTTTAATACCAGCTGGTATGTGCTGCATCTTTCTTTGATATGGTGCCATGCAATAATCGAATGGAGATATCACAAATAGGCAAATCTCTAAAATTAGGCATGTTCCGGGTAGGATGTGGCCTGATGCATACAGCGGTCTGGCCAGCTGTAAACAGTTCTTGACACCGTGGTTATTTTCTAATATCGCTCAGATGTCCAAAGCCTCTTAAGACGTTGAGCTCCAGGCAGATGCTGTTGGTAGTTGGGTGATGCTACAAAAATGATCAGTTCCTTTAAACGTTTCTGTCTTCTGTCTAGTATCACCTACGTCTTGGTTCAGTTTTATGCCCACGTACATGCCCTTCTGACTGGAGCCATCCTTCCTTTCATGGTTACTTGTGCAGAGTCCTTGGTAAGTTTGAAGCAGGTTTTAAGATTTATTGATGTGGCCTTGCTCATCCTGTGGTGTGTTCTTTGATGTAATTTAATGACCATGAAGCATTCAGGCATGTTGGCATGAAGGGTGCAATCGAAAAAAAATAAGTGATTGATTGATTGATTGATTGACCGATTATGTCGAGACATTGTTCTCTCCATAGTTAACCATGGAGCTAGTTTATACCTATGTACCTGTTTGTGTCTTCCAGGGCATACGTATCTTAACTAAAACTAATCCAAATTGCCTGCAAGTATGAATCGTGCGTGGAAGCAGTTACACTCTTGTGTAAGGATTACATTTGTCTGTTTTAAGGATAGATGCAAATAATAACCTTTGAAATGCAGTTCAGTGGGAAGGTTCAAAGCACAGGCAGGATGTACCTTCTGCTCTCTAGGACTGTTTTCACATCGCCACACCTGGGTAGCTTGGCACAGATGTCCCAACTTTAACCTGTTGGTCCTGGGAAGAACTGAATTCATATTGTTGCCTATTTTTATAAGTCACAAGTAATGTTTTCCCTTGTGTCTGTGTGTGTACGTGCACCCCGTGGCAAGAGAAGAGCAGTCACAGGAAAACACCAAGCTCAGAAGCTAGTGAATAGTTCTAACAAGGTGATAGATGGAAGCAACATAAAATCAGCTCCTGAATATGCTGAAATGTACCAAGGAACAAAAGGCAGGCTAGGAAAAAAAAAAAGAAAAAAAGATAGGATTCTTCCGTGTTCAAAAAATTTCTGTTCCTAGGAATAGCCAAAATGACAAGCTGTTAATTTGATTAAGCTAGTATTGACAATATACAACCTAAATGCATGTACTTTGAACCTCTCTCCATTTTTTACATGAAGAATAATGTAAGAAATCTTATTGGCATTTAAATTATTACTCCTGGGCAAATAAGTTAGCACCTTGCTGAGATGCTGGGGCAATTCACACACCATTTAGAGCTATTCTCCCACTTCTCTAGAGAACTGTTGGTTCGTAACATGTAGTTCCAATTTTGGAAGTTTTCTTCACAATTAGAACAGCCAGAGACTTAACCCACTTTCATTTTTCTAAACAACAAGTGAAATGCCATAGAATAGGCAGGTAGCTCTCAAAGAGATTTTGCTGGAGTACGTGAGCACGCAGTGTCTGTTTCCAAGCTCTGGACTATATTAATCACACGCTTTCTGCATCTCTGTTGGATTGTCTATAGATTTAGGAACGTCACGGATACTGTGTTTTCACATTATAATGTCTATATTGAATGTATTCCAGCTAAACCCTTTAAGGAAAGGCAGGCGATGCAACATAACCATCCCCAAGTAAAACTTTGTGTCTCATTATTCCCCTAGATCTCCAGTACAGCTAACGTGTAAGCATTTCTCAAGGAGCTGTAAAAGAAGGAAATGGTGCTAAACTCCTTTTAAAATTATCCAGTCTAAACTAGCGACGCATGCAATAAATCAAATTGCCCTGGAAATCCTGGAGGGGGGGAAATGGGCCATGGCCCCACACCTAAGAGCACTGCCAGGCAGAATGCAGCTGTTACAGTAGGAATAACTTATTTCTGGCACATTTCCGCTTCCTTCCAAACTTGCCTCTGCCATTTTGAATTCCCAGTCTAGCACAGATGTCATTTTATCGTCTATGTTCCACTAATGTCCGTCACCCTTTCCATTTCTCACAGTCCCCTTCACATTTCTCACAAATTTCTGCAATTCCTGTAAATCCCACCATCTCCTTCCTTCCCACAGATGTTGCCCCTTAACCTTGCCCCAGATTTTTATACATCTAAACAAATTAATATTTAGCAGTAGCCTCTTTGGCTTATGTACGTATCTGACTGTCTCCATCCAATGTAGGTCCCCCTCTTAATTTGCCTATTGTCTCAGATCTCTTTTTGAACACTTCTTATCTCCTATCTTTCCAGCTTTGTCACTTTCTTACTTCACTCAAACAAACATCAAATGGCTTTCTCTCTCATGTATCCCTCCTTAACTTCTTTGCTTCCCACATACCCTGAGTTTCGACATTGTTCAAAGGAAGGTAAGGGAACAGTGGAAATGAGAGGCTGGCTGCGAAAAAATGCAGAAGGACTTAGCGAGACCGAGAGTCTGAGCACTAAGATGGCAGAAGAAATTCAAGGCTAATAAATGTAAAGCATTACACATAAGAAAGCTTAACATATAAAATGAAGATCTCTTGTCAGACCATTGCCATTCAGCAAAAAGATTTTGTGGATATAATAAATACTTCCACGAAAATGTCACCTTGGTGCTCAGAAATGGCCAAAAAAGCATGGAAGCTGTTAGGAGTTCATAGGGAAGGAAGAGAGAACAGAAGAAGGAAGGTCTTTATGCCACAGGATAAATCTCTGCTGCACCTGCACCCTGAATTCTGTGTGAGGATTTGGTCCCTCATCTCAAACGCGACAAAGCAGAACTGGGAAGGGTTTGGAGAAGGACTGCCGGGATCACGAGAGACATGGAGCAGCTCCCATATGAGGAATGAGTAGCTCGGGCTGAAAAACGGAGAGCTAAGGATGGTGCGTAACGATAGAGGTGGTTAAAATCTTGCGGGGCATATAGATACTAACTAGAGATTATCCTGGCATCAAATGAGGCTAGTGGGCAGCAGGCTCAGAGCAGAGAGAAGACGATGGCTTAGCACTCAGTGTAGAGTAAGTTGTGGGAGTTCTGGCCACAAGAGATCACGGAGGCTAGCGGGTACAAGGCTATAACGGCTGTAACTCAGAAATGACTAGGCACCTCCATAGACGGAAAATCTATCCAGGGCTATTAAATACAAAAATATCACATCTGGCTTAGGAAGTCCTTGAGTTGCAAATGATTAGAAGCTGGAAGATCATGCTGGGGAAATATCATTTATATCACTGCTCCTATATTCTTCCCTAGGTATTCACTGTTGTTCTCTGTCAGAGACAGGATATTGAGCCAGACAGACCTTTGGCCTGACCCCATACAGCCTTTCTGATGCTCCTGTGTTTATATTCTTAACTGACTGTATGGATGCTCCTTGCACTTTCACCTTCTACTATACAATGCCAAAAAACCCCCTCCTGCCTACAGCAGCACACTGAAGCTGAGCAAAAATATCAGTCCCAGTGCATCTTTGCTGAAAAATTGTTCCTAGATAAATATGGATACTTACCTACTCTTTTAATCGAGTGTCAGACCAGAGTCATTGCTGAAAAACCATTTACTCTGCAGCTCTGGTCACCTGAAACAATCTGTGCAGACCTCTCCCCTTTCACCGATTCCCTATCTCCTTCTAAATTCTCATCTTAAAACCTGACTTTCTAGCCTGCCTTCAACCTCTCCATTTCTGTCTCTCTTGGTTATTGGTCTTATGACTGAATGCTTTAATATTTTCACCATGCAAGGTCTTTATGTCACTGTTTCATGTAATTTATACCTGTGAGCTAGAGCCTTTCCCATCTCTCTCGCTTTCAAGCACTGGCCGGCCGTACACTGAATGAAGTCCAAAATGATCCCCACCCCCTTATTGCTTTGGGGGTTTGGCTTTATTAACAAGGATATAAGCAATAAGAAAATAAAGTTCAGCTATTTCTAAGGCTTCTCCCTCATGACTGCTCAGCCAGCATCTTAGATGGCCTCTCCCCAGCAAACCATTTTTATCTCCCTTTTACACAAGTGAACTAATAAGCCACCTACCTCAGTGAGTCAGCAGAACCCACTTAACCCTTTCGCAGAAGGGTCAAAACTCACTATCAGGATGCTTTGGCTCAGGCTTGTTATAGAACCGTATTCGTGCCCCTCGGTCTTGAATAATTTATTTGTGCAGCAGACCTAGATTACTGTTTAAATCAAAATGCTACCCAAACAAAGGCCGTGCCGTACAGTGGAAAATGAAACCAATTACTACATCATATAACGCTCATCTTTCACAGTGTAAGATGCCCCCTACAGTACTGCAGAGGACAGACGTTTCTATTGAGAACAGCAGCCAGCCATAGGAAGCCGGAGAGAGATTTTTCAGAGGGAACCGGCCTTTGATAAAAAAGTAAATTCAGTGCCAGAAGGTATTGCTCACTTCCACTTTGATCCATCGAAACGTAAGACCTTTTCTAGACTGAAATTAAAGCAAGCTCCAAATATGCATATGCAGAGCTGTCTTCCACAGAGCCACTCTAGGGATACAGAGGAAAATGCCTATCCTGACACAGATTGCAGAAATTAAGTATAAAATCTCAGAATGTGGATGAAAGCCTGAAATTCCACTATTTAAAAAAAATACAGCTCACAGAAGTATGCAGAAACAAGGGATGCCATGTATTGGATATTATATTGTAGCAGAAGTACATTATATACATTATAAGCCTTACAGCATCTCTGGATGCCTGAAACATTAACAAGACCATGTTCCTTACGTACTTCAAAAATGTAATCTGAGTTTACTCAAAAAAACCCCCCACACAAGTAAAATATGTTCTTTCTCTTATTTTTCTACCCCTGTTATTGTTCAATCACCTGATTTTGAGACTCCATTCACCTAACAATAAGTAGCTATCATTTGCCCTAGTCCTGGCTGTCAGAAAGAGTCATCTTTATCTTCAGAGAAGCAGGGATAATGTCTAATCAGTGAGTTACAGTTGAGAGAATTGATTCTAAGTTTAGGAAAATTGGCGGCTGCATTTTGTTATCAGTAACCATTATTTAGATGACAGCACTGCTGATATGCGTGGCGTCATACAGACAAGGACAAAGACCAGGTCCTTGCCCTGTGGAGCTTAGTGTCTATATTATACAATTAAAATAGGGAGAGGTACTAGCATAATAGTAATAGTGAGCTTTAAGCATCGCAGTGGGAGGGAGAAGAGATGACAAGAAAAAAGAAAGGTAAAACTTGCTGTGACAGAGCAATACTGCATCATCCCTCCATTGTTGTTTTATACTCATCTCTGCCAGAGGTTTTTATTGTTTCAAAATACAGTCTGTACAGAAGAGAGAACAGATAACTCCAGAATAGAAATCAGGAGAAACTGGCCTAGGCGTTTATAAGGGAGAGGCAGAGGATGTTGACTGGTGACAAAGAGCTGGGTGATTTGATGCGTCAAAGACACACACGGTGTCATACGAGCCACAGAAGTGATGCTGTGGCAGGCCTGGCAAGCTCACAAGGCTCTGCAGGGCATGGAAAGACATGAGGCTCTTTACTTGGTGTACTCAGTTCACATGGAGACTGTGCTCCTTCCACTCACTCTGAAAAGTGGGCTCCGTAGCTCATGATACAAACAACACGCTACCTGTAACACGCCAACTAAACCTACCATCTCCTAAAAATGAGCTTCCAAAAACCACATTCAGCAGACACACAATTTGTCCTTAGGTGCATGGTGCCTTATACCAACGCTTTAGTTATACATCATTTTATTATGAGGTCAGTTTGTGTATCACTCTTCTCTTTTAAGGCCATCATGTTGAAAATTAATACATGACAGTCCGACTATAAACATAAAGGCACAGACTGAGTTGAGCTGCACACATAAAACAAATTTAAATCATTACTTCAGAAACCCAGCCTAACCTAACACTAATCCTAATCCTAACCCGAACTCCATCTCTTTAACTACATCAGAACATCATTTTTAGATGGCTGTTAATATTACTGCACTTCTCCTTTGTTGACCCACAGTCGTTAGCAGGAACCCCCCATACTGGAGCAGAGACGACTCCATCTAATAGAAAACAATGGTACCACAGGAATACATTCATTACTGCACTGAACTTCTAAAAAGAAGGAGGCATCTTCTTTTTTCTAGTATTTCACTTTGCTTCTGCTACTTAGTGAAGTAAAACAGTACATGTATTCCCCTGAACTGCTGTATTTCTGTAGACATTCGTAAGACTGGTGCAGAAAATGGAGGCTACCTAGCAATATCTTCTCAGTGGTATCCAGTAAAAATTGATTAAGAGAGGAACATTCTTCAGGTTCCTAGAAAAGGCTGTTGGCTTCTTCCATTTATGATCAAAAAGATCCTAGAAAAAATATGTCCAGTCTTTAACGAGACTAAGAAATTGAAATAACCAAAACGGGATGTGATTGGTCTTTTGAATTGAGGTGCCACCATTACTTGCTTTTGCTGCTGAAACGTTGTCTGGCTCCTAATGGCTTCTAACATTGTGTTCCTACCTACATTGATCATTTAATACTAGCATCTTCTTTCTGACAAACCACAAACACTTCCAAAACTTGACCTCTTCCCTTTATCGCTTTTGATTAAGAGGAGAACTATCTGCAGGAAATGCCCTACAAACCACAAAGGATTATCAGAAATATAATGATGAGTGATTCAGGGGCTCTGGGGCTCTGCTTGTGTTCCTATAATCTGATCTTGGTCACTCTTCCCTTCGCCGCCGGAGCTTTGCTGTAGTTTCTTCTAGTCGGCTCCTCCAAGCAGCAATAATGGCATCATCATCCATCTCTTCTTCCTCTTCTTTACGCACGCTTCGCCTGTACTGAGAGATCTGTCTAGATGCAAATCTTTCTTCACATTGCTCCACTTTTGCCTCCTTCTTTCCATCCTCTTCAGACTTTGAAAAGCTCTGGGTGAACTTTCTCTTAGCTCCAAATTCTGACATGTCTGATTTGGCCTCCTCTTCACAGGCCTCCACATGATGAGATCTAACTCTACTCTGTGTAGATGGCTCAGGGGATTCAGAGTCAAAGGATGGTTCAGGTGTTCGGCTGAAAACATGCAGCTCTGGGCTCTTTTCGCTGGAACTTGTCTCGCTGAGCCTTGACCTTGTGAACTTATACATCTTTTTGTCTTCTTTTGCAGAAGCGGAGGAAAATCTTGACATGGTTCTCAGTGAATCTCCGTTTGACTCGTAGGAAGAACAGCTGTCTAGCTCTTCTCTTTGGGACCTGGAGAATCTGTAACTGGATGTTTCAGAATCCATCTCTCTAACTTTGGATGATCTGCCATATTTCTCTCTAGCCTTCTCACTTTGATCATAATATGACGGTGGCTCTCTTTCTGCTTTCAGGCCCCTGAGCCACTTGGTAATATCAGTCTCTCTCTCTGACTTTGGGACACCTGTGTTTGCAGGCTGACTGGACAGATCAAAGACTGTATCAGTTCTGTCCAGATCTGCTTGCAAGGCGCGCCTGCGGCTGTTTGTTGTACTCTCTCTGTCATCTTCTATTTCATTTTCCTCTCCTTTCGTCACCTTTTTTTTAAATAAAGTGCTGCGTTTATTGTCTCTGATCACTTTTTCAACTTGATAATCTGTCATTTTCTCTCTCATTTCCATTTGCAACTCCTTCTCCTTCCTGCTGAGTTTCTTCAGGTCAATATCATCAGCAAAGAGGCTGTAGAGTGGCTTGCTTGTCTGTATTGTCTTCGCGTTTGAACTAGTCCCTTCTGTCCTTGTGCTCACTGAGGTATTGCAAGACAGGACAGACTGAGACTCAGCCCTGTGCATGTCCTGTTGGCGAAGCTGAGAGGTAGGAAGAGTTGAGCCACTCTGGCCACTGAGAAGAGAAACCTTATCATCATTTACACGCCTGCCGAGGTCTCCTGACATTACACTGGAGGCCATTGCAGAGGATGGACGGGACAGCATCATGATCTCATTTTGCTTTTGAGCAATGGTTTCACTGACCACGTTAGCAATCCAGTTCTGAATGCTTGCCATGGATATTGTGTCACCTGGGCCAACTGGGAGATTGGGAAGGGGTATCTGAGGCTGCATTGCCCCTGCGCTGCTCCTGGCCTGTGATAAAGATGAATGGTTTGTCTGCATGCTCAGTGCAGAAGCTGCGTCCTCAGCACCACTTGCAGAAGCTGCAGAAGGCCAGAAAGCTGACACTGGGATACTCCCGCTCATCATACTGTCTGTCTCCCAGCTGCACATGGACTGGCTTTCTTGTAAAATTTTCTTTGAACGTTCAAGAAGCTCTACACGCCTCTGCTTCTTTTTAGCTGAAGCAGAATCCTCACTTTTGGCAAACTCCACAAATTCCTCCTTGCTTTCAGTGCCCACCTTCTTCTGCCGCTTCATTTTCCAAGCCTGGTAAGCAGTCAGGTTAATATCTGACAAACTTTTCCCTTCTGTCCCCTCCTCACCTGCCTGGCTGCCGTCTTCTGCTGGAGATGGTGCAGAAGATGACGATGGTTCTAAATCCTTCTTGTGAAAGCCAAACTGGATCCTCTTGACCTTCCACCTTTCTAGAGGAGTCAGCTTATCTTTATTCTTTTGGCAGAAATTGTAAAAGGAGCTGCTGTCTGAAAACACGCTCTCCTCATCCACATCCCTCTCCTTTCCTCCTGTTTCTGGGGATCGTCTCTCCCCACAATTTTTATTCTTAAAATGATACCTCTGAGAAGCTTCCTTCTCAATCTCTAGAAGCCTCTGGTTCCACATGTCCCAAGTGCTCTCTGAAGACATGGAGCCTGTGCGGCTCCTCCTCATCCTGCTAAAGCTACTGGCTTCCAGCTGTTGTTTTAGGGTTCGGATCTCAAAGCTGCTCACGCTCTCAACATCACTGAATTCACCTGATGGGTAAGGTCTTCCTCCCATGCTGGAATCGCCATCCTCCTCCCTGGGTGGACCCTCCATTTGGTATTTCTCATTTCTGCACTGCCAGTCATGGATCCTCTGTTCTACATCCTCCTCAGATTGTTCCCCTTCCTGATCCAGAAGCTTTGAAGATGTTCTTCTTCCATGGTTGACTCCTGGTTCTTTTGCAGGCAGGCCTTGTTTCTTCCTCCACTCCTTATACAACTGCTCCTCTTCCTCCTCACTAATGAGGGTGGAGTGTTTGGAAACCCAGCTAGTTTTTTCCACTGATGAAGAGCTCATGAGACTACCCAGCAGGCTGCTGGTCTCCTCTTCTTCTACTGTGATGGAGTGGGCTTTGGCTCCCATGATGCTTTCTGAGTCCCCAACTCCAGACAGCCGTGAAGAATTCCCTGCATGGACAACAGGACTTTGACTAGGACTGACTTCTTCATCTCCAGTGTGCTCCAACTCTCGTTCCTCCAACAATTGCTCATTGAGCTCCCTTAGCTGTTTCAGAAAGCCATCGTTGGGGTAAATGGCACGCTTCTTTCTCAGAGTCATCAGAGCCTCCAGAACGGTCATATGGTGGTAGATCATCAGGTAAGCAGCCACCAGGACAGCTGAGCGACTGATTCCCATTTCACTGCTGACAAGGATTTTGCCTACAGATATTGAATATTAAAGTAATCAGCTATTTCCAATACCATAGAGAGGTTGCTCTGATATGTAACACAAAAGCATTCTCTGAATAGTGTTAAAAATTAGACAGATTATATGTTGCAGTGACTGAAAACAATAATAAATATTTGGTAGCTTTATCTTAATAAAAATCTAGATACGTATGAATAAAAAGCACACTAGTTTAAAAAGCTGTGGGCAGGCACATTTTAAAGCAATCTAAATAATATTTATATTTTCACCTGTACAGTTCACTTCCCCAAATAATCAAAAAGCTTACAACAGGTATTAGAAAGACAAGTGATACAGTATTCTTGACTTTGCCGTCTGACTTAGGGTAAGACATTTAAGCTTTCCAAGCTTCAGTTTCCCATATGTAAAAAGGGAGATATTAGCATTAGCCTCCAGGAAGGTATTGGGAGGATAAGCAAATAATTTACATTTTTATGAGCCACATTAAATACAATTTTATATTAATTTAATTATATTTCTGCCAGAACCCAAATCTGCTGTTTTGCAAGGTACACTTAGTTACACGTAGACTGGCTGGAGGACAGAGTCATAGTATATTTCAACAGCAGAACCAAGCAACGAGCAGAAGAGAGCCGATTTTGACTCTGACAAACTGATACAGCTGCTTCAAACTACTGGGACCTGCCATTCTGTGAACAGTGACTGCAAGAGCTAGAATCAAAGCTGAGGATCTTGCTTTATTTCATGGCATTTACACAGAAACCACCTCTTGCAGAAAACTAAGCATTGGCATAGAAGAATTTTTTGAGAGTTAGTTTTATGGCAAATTACTTTTAAATAAAAGCTTTTAAATATGAAAAGAGCATAAATGAGGCTTTGCTAGCTTGCAAATAACTGAAATTACTGTTTCTAAATGTGTGATAAAATCCAGTTTAATCAAACTGTTTGTACTGAAACTTGATGAAGGCAGATTAAACACCATCTTTCTGACTGCTAATATGTTAACCGCAAGTTTTTACTCAATACACCTATTCCTACAATCCCAAAATGTCTTTTACACTTTTCTTTTAGTATCTAAAGTCTCGGTTGCTTTCCAAGTGTTTTAACAGCCAGTAAAGCCTATCTAACAGCTCCCCAAAAGGGGGAGATCTCATTCCTCTGCTTGCTTTCAAGGTTCCTCTCTCTCTGTGCATAATTTCCTGTGTCGGCTCTGGTACTCACCGGGCCCTTTAATGAGCCAGTTCAGCTCAGTAACCCGATGGAAAACCATCTCTTCCCCACTGGGCTGTCATTTTTGCTGAGTTAGTGAGCTGAACGATCGACGAATGCCAGCAGCAGTAAGCATCTGTACTATGCCAAGGATAGCAATGGGAGTTATGAGGAAGAACATAGATGGGTAGAGTGTCTCTTCTTGTGGTGGTGTTGGTCAGCTATTGGCTCAACTTTTCTTGTGTGCTAACAAAACTTCTTCCTTTTTTTAGTGTCACTTCTAGTAGGAGGTAACCTGTTGCCTCTCTACAAAAATCACATGCATTGAATACATATATGAAGAATAACAGTGATATCACTGATTGTGGTGTCAATTTTCATATTGAATTCCATAAAGATATTTCAAACTATCCACTGAAGCTGCAACAAATTGACCGGTATGCACTGGAGGTCCACAGAATAACAGTTCCCATGGAATTGGAGTCAAACAAATTATACAGTAGCCTGGGTGTAGACATCCAGGGTTTCAATCCAGCTGTTTGGATTGTCCTAGTAAATCAGCCTGTTCTTTTACTACTGCTGATGTAGTAAGCACCCTGGCAAGACTGAAACTCACAGCGCACAGGAATATATCAATATATGTGGTGTTATAGAATATCAATATAAAAAAATACGTATTTATTGGAGGAGGACTTCACCTCTTTGCAATAGTGGGATACTTTCAAAGCAGCTGAGGGAGGTGTTTCGCAGACAGTTTGAGTCCAAAGACATGGGGCTTGCAGCAGGGGCTGCTGGGCTGCCTCCTCTCACCAGTTAGCCCCCTCCTGTTTTGAATGAGGCATGGGCAAGAGTAGGCAAGAAGTGTTCACCGTAACTGGACGCAGAGAACTAAGTATCTGCCTTCTACTCAGTTACAAATAACGGCATCAGCTGTTTATCAGAGCTTCCACCCATTAATTCCCAAGCATTCTGAAATCACTGTAATCTTCTCTTACCCCTGTAAGTTAGTAGCGCTTCGTCAAGGAACTCTGCAGCTGGGCGGAAGTGTTTGGAGATATCCATATCTGGAAAATCATCCACTTCAATGCCCAGATATTGGATGTTCAGACCATTGTAGAAACTTGGTCCTGTGTATACACCTGTACCATGAGCTGCATTCAAGACATGCGTGATCCCCAGTCTCTTCAAACGGCTTTTGTTCACTGCAACACTTCTTCAGAAAAGAAAAAAAAAATGTTAGATATCAGTGCTCCTATACTGTGTAGGAAAGAAGCTGTCTGCTACAAGGTCTACAGAGCTCTCAGTCTGTGCCACTCATCCAACATGCGGCTCCATGCAGACCTTAATGTCCTTTGGGAGTTCTACGGGTATTTCTTTCCAGTACTCACTGAGAAAAGAAAATGAGAAACCTGCACTCACCAGTAGAGATGCATGCTCGTTTCCACTCCAGCTTGATTTTAAACTCGTCTTGCCATCCTAGGTTCAGACTGTTTACTTACGTCTCAATTTTTACCACTCCATAACCGATGCTTTACACTATATCCCCTTGTAATTCTGCCTGGTTACTTGTACAGGTGTCTCCAGAAGCTGAGCCATGGTACAGAAGACCAAAACATTTCCACTCGATATTTGCTACAGCGTTTCTTTTTTAACTCTCTTTTACATAACAAAGACTTTAGTCCCAATTTCAGGGCCAAATTCCAATCAGAACAGTGTAATCTGGGCTCATTTGCCTTTTCCTCTCCTAAATTGTTGAAGCATCAAAACAGCATAGGAAAGCCGCTGATTCTATTCCAGAAGTATTTACTTTTCAGCGCACAGAGATCTTTGTGAGCATATTCTGAAAAACACTTTGGAGCTCTCTAGGGAAGAAAAGTATTAGATGCATGTAATACATGTTATGCCTTCAATGGCTCCATCTGACCCTTCTCTGGGAATCTTATGCAACTTGATGACAAAAGCTGACACTCACTTTTCTGCTATGAAGACATTAGGCCAGACTTCATCCACAGCATCCCTGGGGGTCTCCAGCCTGTCCTTCACAAGCGCCCTCTGCAAGTCCATCACACACGGTGTGTTAAACAAGCTGGTGTCATCAATCTTTTCCTTAACTCGGTTGTACAGGTCTTCCACCATCAGCTGCTGCGCGGACTCTAACATCCCGGGACACACTGAATCTACCTTGGTGTCCTTTGTCTTCAGTTCTGGAATAAAGTCATATTGTAACTAAAAGCTTGTAAAAACAACACAAATATATGATATTCTTTGTTCCTGGCACAAGCCTTGCGGTTTGCTTTTTTTCCCAGTAACATCACACGGTCCTGTCTGCAACCTGTGCATGTACGTGCTTATCTGGTAGCCTCAAGGTAGTTAGTAATGGGAGGAGCATATTGCACTGTCCTCTCAATCCAGAGACCCACAGTGTCCAAAGGCCTGGAAGTTAAGGGCACGCTCATTCTAGCCCTAAAAGAATGCAGTCGCTTTCTACAGCTTCCAGAGGAGGGGACATGGAGAGGGAGGTGCTGGTCTCTTCTCCCTGGTATCCAGTGACAGGATGCACGGGAATGGTTCAGAGATGTGCCATGGGAGGTTTAGACTGGACATTAGGAAGCATTTCTTTACCAAGAGGGTGGTCCAACACTGGAACAGGCTTTCAACCACTGGAGGTGGTCGATATCCCATCCCTGTCAGCGTTTAAGCGGCATTTGGACAATGCCCTTAATAATATGCTTTAGCTTTTGGTCAGCCCTAAGTGGTCAGGCAGTTGGACTAGATGATCATCGCAGGTCCCTTCCAAGTGAAATATTCTAGTCTAGTCTAGTCTATTCAGTTTGTTGCAGCAAGCAACCAGCAATCAAACTGTGTTTGTCACTGTGGTATACAGGGTTCTGCCACAGAGTCAGTGCACCACTTCAAAGGAAGTCACCAAACCTTTCTGTAAATCCTTATTTCTTTGTGGTTTTCACCTCTACCTCAGGTGGGGTTTTCTCATAAAGGCTTTTTTGTCATTTTAGGATCTCTGGATGAGAAAGACAAAACAAGTGCAACTCAAGTCTCTATTACTTACATAGTTCTTCTACCCTTCCTCCTCTTACCTTCATTGATTATTTGTTTGGCAGCCACAGCAGATGACAGATGGATTGGCTCCATGAAGATGCTCTCTGTATCAGTGTCCGATATCACTGAATACCTGCCAAACAACCACACTGCCTATTAGGCAAATGCCCTCCACTGGGATCCCACCTCCAGGACTTTAGCCCTTTCCACCCATTCCAGAAGAGAGCAGCAGGGAACTGGAGCAGTGAGGATCCTTTGATGGTATAAGGGAAGCCCCAGCTCTCCTCCCACCCCTCACATACACCCTGCTCTCCAGCACAGTGCTACAGGCTTCAAATATGCCTTGGTACCCAGTGTTTGCAGGATGTAGACAGGTCCCGTGGAGCGAAGATGCAGTGGGCTGGGAGTGCAAGAGAATGGACTGGTGGAGGAATTTTTGGGTAGAGAAGATCAGTGTCTGGTTTGAGACTGGGAGGAGGATGGATCACAAGGAATAGTCTCACAAGTAGCTCTCACCTAGACAGACAGACATACGCATTGTCCTAACTAGAATTTATCCAGCAATTCAAAACAGATTATGACAGAAAACTGTTGGGTTTTTTTCTGTTAACTGATTGCCTACAATCATCCTTTGAGTTATCACAAGCTGCAAGGCAAGTATTAAGATGGAAGACAGGTCGCGTTCCTGTGCAACCTGCTCTAAGGTGACCCTGCTCTGGCAGGGGGTTGGACTAGATGATCTCCAGAGGGCCCTTCCAACCCTGTGATCCTGTGACTCCATGTTAAGACTGTGAATCTCTCCCTCAGTACTCAGTACATTGGTCACTTCGCAGCATGAATCTGTGGTCAGTCTCTCCACTCACATAGTGCTGTCTAACTGCAGGTCAGAAACAACTATGAAACCCACAAACACCTTTGAAGGGAGTTGTTTGACACACGGCATGATTTATATAAGTTTTTGTTAAGAAAAAAAGGGCCATCATCTTAAAAACAAATGTATTTCCATGTGGGTCCATTTAAGTCTAAGCAAATCTTCTCTTCTTACTTAGACCATCTAAACAAAATATTTTACAGAGCTTTTTCCCTGATGCACACCCTCTACATTTCCTTCCAAATAGATAATTAGAACAAATTTGCTGCCATCTCAGAAGCTATATGGCAATGCAGGCTTGCATTACTTGCATGGCACTGTTTGGTTTTGTTTAATTAAAGCAGGAGAGGGATGGTAATTAATGTGCAGTCAGGGTGCAGCAAAGTGTCTGGAGAGCTAAACTCCTTTCATTCTCCAGAATCAAAATGGAGGGCACAGCCATTGGAAACCACTTAATGGTCTCGTTTAGGTCATTTAAGTTGGGTTCCAGCACTTGTCAACTGTGACTGAAAGTAATCCTTTTCTAGCTCTTCAAAGAAGTTTATGAGATGAGCAAAGGGAGTCTCAGTCTCATGTACAGGAGCTGACACAAATTTGCAGCTATGCCCTGCCTTTGATTCCTTTTGCTGTAAAGGTTGCCTCCAAGCTCAATAAAAAGATAACAGTTGGCAATAATCTGCCACCACAGCCTCAACACATTTTACCTGTTGGTCCCCGAAGCGTCCCTGAAACACACAGGTACAGAACTGCCCAAGCCTGAATGCTCTGAGGGCCTCGTTCTGTTTGGGAAGGACCTTGCCATTTTCATCTATGCTTTTGGCATTACAGCAAGAAAAAAAGGAAAAAAAGGAAAAAAAGGGAAGGGAAGGGAAGGGAAGGGAAGGGAAGGGAAGGCAAGGGAAGGGAAGGGAAGGGAAGGGAAGGGGAAATAAACTGGAGAGGTGCTTCTTTTCGTTTTGCATGGTTGATGAGCTCACATAAAGTAAAATTATGTATTGAACTTGGTAAATGTGAGCTCAGTAGACTTCCTAAACAATTTTTAAAGCATGCAGTTAAATGAAATAAGCACTCTGTCTTCATCTTTCTGCAGTGCCCCACAGTTAATGGGAAAGATTTCATAACTTCCCACTTGTTGAGGGCCATTGGGGTAGGTTCTTTTCAACCTCAATCCCTTGTCCCTGCCTTCAGCTAAAGCATCTTAAAGTGTACAGAAAACCCTGCAGAGCATTTTGCTTTAGGAAAAGAGTACAAAAGGATGTATTTTACCTTGTATTAGAAGAAAACACATCTAATCATGCTTGTTTTGCTTGAGGTAACTCAATTCCTGCTTGTGCTGTGACAGCCTTCTGTTCGGTGCCTGAAACCTGTAGCTAAAAATGGCTCTGCACCAAACCCAAATCTGAAGACCCTCAGTCTTTCTGGGGCTGGGAAAGGCTAATATCAACTTGAAAAATTCCACAGGTCTTTACAATGGACAGAAAGATGGGTCTGAATTTGGAGAGTTGAAATCTGGATCAGAAGTTTCATCACGGGGGTGGACATGAGAGGATGAGAGAGGGAAGAGCAATGATACTACCCCACAGTAATGCTTTCTGCAATTTATCACCCCCCGTGTGCACATACACTCCCAGCCGGATGGATTAATTAGCGCAGGAGTTCTCTCTCTGCGGTCTCTCTCCCTGCTGGCACTCCAACCCCTGCCTCAGGGACAGGAGGGAAGCCCTGGGCTCCACGCTTGATCCAAGTGCCTGTGCGGAGAGGAGGCGGTGGAAGAGGAGGGAAGGCAATCTGATCCACCACGTGCTACCAGGGGGCCACGGCAGCACCTGTGGCAAGGATACTCACCGGCTGGGTGAGGGGCTGCGGAGATAGTGAGCCTGCACGGCCTTCACGTCTGGTCCCTCATCCTCCTCATCAGGCACTGCCTGCTCGCTGTCCGAATCTCTGCCGCTGGCCATGGCAGCCGTGAGAGGATCCGCTACAGGGGAGGGAGGCTCATTAGAGAGGGCAGTGCAGGAGGCCATCCCCCTGACCGTGGAGGTGGTGGTGGCAGGGGGGGATACAGCAGAAGGGGTGCCCCCATCTCACTCCTACAACCCTGCCAGCAGCCCTTGCCGCAAGCCGGCCACAATGGCTCCTCTGCCAGGGTGCCGGCCGCTCCCCAGGCCTCCTGCAGCTCCCTGGCTGCTGCCCAGCGAGCGCCAGTGCCCTTCCTGCCTGTGAGTAAGCGTGCAGGAAGGCCAGGAAGGAAGGGGTGGCAGGGGCAGAAACTCTATCTTCTCCCTGGCCAGCACAGCCTCTGCGTGGAGGTTGGACGGAGCCGTACACAGCCGGAGCCGGACTGGAAGGAGCGTCGGGGGCAAGAAACATGAGACCTCACCTCCCCAAAATGAAATGCTCCTGAAGCTCAAGGCCGAAGGTGCTTTAAGCCTGGGTACTTTGCCCTTGTAATCCTTTGTGGGGAGCCTGCCCTGGGCATGGGAGAGCGAGGGAGCTACAGCTCGGTTGGGAGCAGGAAAACACAGCAGCTGACGCTTCCCCAGGTCCAACCAGAGCAAATCCTGCCTCTCTGTCCCACAACAGCGATCGGCGGCTACGAAGGGCCCCAGCAGCCCGTCTGAGGCAGGACTCAGCCAGCCTCCATCAGTGTGCACCACCAGGGCTGAGGAGTGGCTGCCGCTGCCGGGACAGCGAGCGGGGAGGCAGGAGAGTGAGGAAAGGACACTTACCCCTGTGCTTGGACGACTCTGATGAGGTCCCCGACAGAGGAACGGTGAAGGAGTCCAGTGAGGATGGCAGGAAACCTGGCAGGGAACAGTGCTGGGGGGGAGAGAAATCAGCTGCCCCCTCTCGCTTGCTCTGTGGCTTCTTCATCAAGGGGCAGGACAACTGTCGGCACCAAACCTTTATCAGCTTTCTAAATATAGTGTTGTCCTGACACTGGCTGCTGGATCGCACGGGGAAAGAATTCAGTGCCTCATGGACGGCAGCTGCTCAAGCACTTAACTCCTTCCCTGCTGCGGGCTGGACCTCTGACATTTCCCAGTTGCAGAAGGAGCCCAGAGAAGAGCCCAGAGCCAGTGGGGCTGGATTCCCACCTGCAGGGAGCGTCCAGGAAAGTGGGATCCCAGCAGGCATAACTTGAAATGCTGGTATGACCTCTGATGTCCTTGGGAAATGCAGTGCAAGATGAGCCACTCCAAGCTTACCAGAAGCAAACTACCTGTCAACGACTTGGACTTCTGTAAGGCTTGTAATATGGTCCCCTACAACATTCTTCCCTCAAAACTGCAGAGAGATGGATTTAATGGATGGACTATTTGATGGGTAAGGAAGTGGCTGGATGGCTGCATCCAGCTACAGCCAACAGCTCAGTGTCCAAATGGAGATCAGCAAAAAGTGGCGTCCCTCAAGGTTCCACGTTGGGACCAGTACTGTTCAGTATCTTTATTAATGACACAGACAGTGGGACTGAGTGCAGCCTTAGAAATTCTGCAGATGACACCGAGCCGAGCGGTGCAGTTCATCTGCCGGAGGGAAGGGATGCCGTCCAGAGGGACCCTGACAGGTTTGAGGAGTGGGCCCATGTGAACCTCATGAAGTTCAACAAGGCAAAGTGCAAGGTCCTACAACCTGGGTCAGGGCAATCCCCAATATCAGTACAGGCTGGGGGGTGAATGGATTCAGAGCAGCCCTGCAGAGAAGGATTTGGGGGCACTGGTGGATGAAAAACTGGATGCGAGTCAGCAATGCGCACTTGCAGCTCAGAAAGCCAGCCCTATCCTGGGCGGCATTTAGAAGTGTGTCCAACAGGTCGAGAGAGGGGATTCTGCCCCTCTAACTCCACCCTTGTGAGACCCCACCTGAAGTACTGCGTCCAGCCCTGGAGTCCCCGGTGCAAGATATGGACCTGTTAGACTCGGTCCAGAGGAGGGCCACCAAAATGATCAGAGGGCAAGAACACTGCTCCTACGAAGAAAGACTGAGAGAGATGGGGTTGTTCAGGCTCGAGAAGAGGGGGTTCTAGGGAGACCTTATTGTGGCCTTTCAGTGCTTAAAGGGGATCTTACAAGAAGGATGGAGAGAGACTTTACCAGGGCCTACAGTGACAGGACAAGAAGCAATGATTTTGAACTAAGAGCGTAGATTTAGATTAGATACAAGGAAGAAATTATTTATGATGTAGGCTGTGAGACACTGGAACTGGCTGTCCAGAGAAACTGTGGATGCCCCAACACTAAAGTGTTCAAAGTCAGGTTGGGTGAGGTTTTGAGCAACCTGATCTAGTGAAAAATGTCCCTATTTATGGCAGGGAGGTTGGACTAGATGATCTTCAAAGGTCGCTTCTGACCCCAAACATTCTGTGGTTCTATCATTGTATAATTAGCTGATTTTTCTTCTTGAAAGAGCCAGGACTGAGGTACACTATGTCTTCTCTGATGCCTTTTCAATGAGGAAACCTCTCTTTTCTCCTCAGCAAAGCTCATGGGCCAGGCTGGGCCAGGGCAGAACCAGATGAAAGCCAAAGTGCTATTTACCTGTACTGGGGGCTCCAGTTCCGAGTCATGCAATGACATCCCACTGTTGATTCCTTTTGCAAACAAACAAGAAAACAAGAAAGGAAATGGAAAAGACAACTAACTTATCTCATATCTCTGCTGCTGCATCATGCTGGGCAGGGCCTGCGTACCCCCCTCTGCTTCTTACTTGAATGTTGCATCTCCACATGGGGATGGGACCACATCTGCAGGGATGCCACATCATGGCAGGGAAGAGCCGTGAAACAGGCACTCAAGCCTTTGTGTGCTCATAGCTGAGGCTTGTGTTAATACAGTTACTGGGGTGAGCAAGCAGGAACAAGAGAAAGCGGTATATTGAATCTTGGGCGTCATATCAAGGGAAAAAATGGATTACTGATTACAGGTTTGAAGTGATCCTAATAGTTTCATCTACCAAAACAGGATGAATTGTGGTGATCCTGCAGCTGCCTCCCCTGGGCAAGGCAATTTTTACCCCCATCTGCTAGGCAGTGACACATGTGTTCTTGTTAATTACTGGTAATTGAGACAGGAAGTGATCTGAAGACATTTGCCTGCGGACTCCCTTACTATACAGTTTTCAAAGGACCTAAATGTTGTGGGAGCATGCATACCCTTGACACCTGATAAAACCTGATGCTTTTAAGTCACTGAGCTGCTTCTGAAAATGCTGTTCATGAATCTTTAGGATACAACTGCAGCAGAGGATGACGGCTAGACCTGAAAGCCCTGCCATGCCCACCGCAAGCGTTCACGTGCAGAGATGCAGATAGGATTGCATACGTTGCAGACTTGGGGAGAATACACTGACAGCGGGCAGCCTGCCAGCTCTGCCTCACTGCTTGTTACAAGTTGCTCATTTATGGGATCAAGATGACCATGCAGAACAGAGACAAGGAAGCTAGAAATCTTTGCTAATGAATGTATGCACATGCAAGCATAACAAAAAGTAAGAAGCTGTAAGTGGCTGGGCATCTTCATTGGTGATTAACACATCCATTCATAGATGAACCCAAACTGTCCTCTTAGGTAGGAAAGAAGGGATCTTGATAGAAGGTTCCTCTTTCTCTGGCTTACCTTAACAGGAGTTACTATCATTTATAGTGTTAGCACTATGCTACCTGTGCATTAATCCTCATTGGCTTTTATAGGCGAGTCTTATCAGAGTATGTATTTTTGGCAATACAATGAAGCCACCCTAGTTTCATAGGAAAGCTTTTCATGCCAATGGCAGTTTCATTTAAATGACCTAATAATATCCCCTAAAAATCCTATATATCAGCAAAAAGATTCCCCAGAGCTGCAGCCATCAGCAAAAACAAGACTTTGAGGGCTTGCAGTGCCCATGGGTGAGTGATAAAGAAGTCGATGTGTGTCAGCCTACGCTGAGACATAGCCTGCATTAGCCTAAGTAGGGCAATGGCAAAGCTTTGGCAGTTCTTTTAGCTGTGGTGCCAATGCCTGTGAGTTTTGGCAGCTCACACTAGACAGTGAAAGAAAGTCAACGCAGAAACAAAATTAAAATCTCTTAAACCTGCCAGCTGTCCCAGTCTTTCTGTTTGGGCAGCTCTTCTCATAGGTAAACTGTGCATTTGCCTCCTGCATTTATCCACAGCTCCTGAGGCCCCCAGCGAGAACTGTCAGGGAAAAGTGACAGGATGTAAGTGCCGAAATATTTTTTCCAATCTAGGCCTAAATAACTAACAAAAGCAGTAAATAAAGTGCATCTAAACAAGTGTCTTAATATCAGATTTATGTAAGTATCAGGTATTGATGTATATGATACCTAGGAAACCATTCTTATTTAACTAAGTCTCCAAAACAACAGAACATCATCGATCTCAGTGACATCTTACTTACTTGCAATGCAACTGAGTGTCTGAGAGAGGCAGGGTAAAACTGTTCCCACAGTGAATCGTTTCCACACGGATATTTCTGCTCGGACACCAGACAAGGCAGCCTGTCCAAGTTACGGAACATGAGGTGAGATCCAGTGCCTGTCTCTCCTCCCCAGCACAGTGGAACCAGACACGTGCCAGTATGATTGGAGAGGATGCAGCTTGTTACTTTTACAGCTAAATTTATATGAAAATAGTGCATTTATTTCAGGGTTAACATGCAGTGCTTCATCTACATACCATCTTTTAGACAGTAAGGTTACTCAGCTCAGACCTGCTTTTGGTATTTGAGGAACTATTGTTATAGGCACTGTTTTCAGCTTAACTCTGCAAGTTCTCTCTGTTGTGGGTTTTTTACTAATCAGTTGCTGAACTTAAGAATACAGACTAAACCCCATGTATTTCCACAAGCAGCGGGATTAACAAGCCTGGTTTCCAATGGACGTGAGTCCTGCAGTCCAGGTGCCCCAGCACGATAAATATCCTTCACGAAGCCATCCACTCTTGCCCCCTGTGACTACTCGCCATACGGAATTTCCCTATCTGCCTGGCTGCACAAGAGATGAGACAGACCATGGTTAGGTGCATCGGTTGCGCAACCACGGATTCTTGGAACGGACGACAATGACTGACTGATGCCTAAGAGGTACCATTAATTTAGATTTCTCTCTTATCAATTGGGATTGCTGATTTTTATGAGACTGAAGGGAACTTCCCATCTTTGAGATTGCTATCTGTCAAATTTAGCTGAAATCAGTCAAGGGGGTTTTGAAATTACTGGGGAGAAGAGAGGGAAGAGAGGTTGTATAAATGATAGTGAAACTCTTATTTCTGTGAAGAGGATAACGACACGCTTACCAAGTTCATACAGTGTCTGTCAGGGACTGTAACCAAGTTCTTTCGGTGAATACTCAAAGCTGTTACGTAGAGAACTAACAGAGGAAGTATGGGCAGATGGTGTATACTGATGGCATTTCTGTCACTATCTCTGTTCATCAAATTCAGTTCAAATATTAAATGGGAGCAAAATCAAAAGCATGGAAGCTAGAGTAAAGATCCTACATGTCTCTCCCCAGAGGCTGTGGCTAAAGTCGCAAAGTTCTTAAATCTTTAAAGGAGGTAAAAATTTAAGAAACGCATCCTTGTGAGGAACCTCATTCCTGTGGGCTCTCAAGAGGAAGAGACTACTGATCTTGCTCCAGGTTTGTTTCCAGCTTAAGTCATTTGTAGTTAGCATTTAGGAGTTAGCAAGCTGTTTGGAAAAAGGCTCTCCTCTCTTTGCAGGGTCCTTGCCATCTCCTAATGCCTGCAACCTATTAGAGACGCATACAGCAGGATGGATTTTTCTACTGGCCATCCTCATTTGGAAGATTGCTAAAGAATACAGTTTATGTACTCTTATATGCTTTAATTTGCTTTGTGCTAACAGTTTGTTTGAAGAGAACTGAGGCTATGTATCAAGCACAAAAGTACAGACAGTCCTTTCTACCAGAGGGACTGGATTTCCAGTCACTCCTAAGTTTCATTGTCTTGGAGGTGGTTTGAACAGCCACCATAGACAAAAAGGCAGTCTTTAGCACGGCTTTTGGCAGGTTTACCATGGGGTCAGCAAAAGATCAAGATCAAGATCCACTTTACTAGACTAAACAAAGCTATCTGTGGTGTACACACGCACTTTTGAGGTATCCTCCTTCAACAACTAAAACAGAGTTCATCAGTATTATCACTGCATTGTGGGTATGATTATTTTAAGCTGAAAATGAGGTCTAAACACATGAAGTTCCCATCTAAAATGCCAAAAATGATCACTCACATCCTAAAAGTGACTTGTCTCAAATGGCTAGAAACAGAGCATAGATGACTATCCCAGATGGAGACATCCCTTGCTACCTATTGCCAGTAAAGAGTTTAAAAGACATGTTAACCAGCTGCACTCAATTAAACTTAATGTCGGATATTTGACTGAGCTGCCATCAGTCCTCCCTTTATTCCTCAGTCACCTACAGCAGAAGTTCTTTGTGCTTTCCAAGTGCCCAGCCAAAATACATGAGCAGTGGCTGGACTCTCACTACGCATGTCTCAATGGGTCGTAGCTAGTGTGCTACAAGCCACTGACCCGTTTATCTAGGTACCTAGATACGGCACCTTTGGTACATACGGCTGTTGTCCAGGCCACGCACTGGACAGTTGAACAGTAGGCATAAGAGCCTGGCTGAGATGCAAGTCACTTAGATTTAGATAAGCCATTAGTCATCAAATTATCATAAATTACATATTCTTACAGGTATTTAAAGTAAGTGGAGTTAGGCATCGCAGTTCCTTAAAGCCTGGATGTGGGCAGCAGCCTGCATTGTGAAACACTTCAATACTTTATTAACTCTGGCCCTAGGGTCCCTTAATAAATACTTAAGATGAACGAAGCTTATCCTTCCCTATTTACACGTCATCAGATGCATGCCTTCAATTGTTGTACTGGACACTCCCAGGCACCGCACCCGTCGGTTTGCCTCTTCTCTTGCTTTGTGTACCTGCCTGTTAGGAGAAACTGGGAAAGGCAGTTTAATTGGGGAAGAAAGTTCACAACTGGGGAGCGAGTTCACAAGGCTCCTCTCTGCCCTCTAGGCAGAGAGCAGCGAGGCATGTCAAAGCCAACTGGTGATGTGGCTTGTCACTCTGGCTGGGAGGGAGTGGCAGACTGGGGAAGCAGCACGTTAAAAGAGACTGAGGAAGCGAACTTGCGATGCTACTGGGAAGCAGCCCTTCAGCTAAAGCGAATTACTTATCCAGCCACCTGGAGATTACAAGGAAGAGTTCCTTAAGGTGAAACAAAGGAGCGATGAGGAGGATGGCAATGAAAAGCCTTCGGCTGTTCATTTTTGGTACAAGTGAGTACTAATTTGGTTATGTCCTCAAGGGTTGGGTAGAAGGAAACAGCACTACAAAGTCTGAGTATTCCAATGGGCTTTGTGTGCTTCTTTTTTGTTTAGTAAAAGTTCCTTCATGTTTAGGATCAGGCAAGAGTGTTTACTGTCTCTGTGCTGAATGTCCAGACTCACAGGCATCTCCTAAAGCCACAAGACAGTGTTAGGAACAGGAAAAGAATGCTATTCTTCATAAGGCTGTAAAATATTTTTAGAAGACAGTTTTAATGGCTTCCGTTAAATACAATGTTTATCTCTGAAGATGGAACTTCCTCAGCTAGAAGTGGAAAAGTCCTTGGGTTTTATTCTTTTATATGTAAATCTGCATGTAGAGTATGTCTCCATAAGTCTAAATCCTACTGTTTATATGAACTCTGATACAACTTGTGATCTCTATATATTATTCATGTTAAGGGGATGCACAACGATCCCTACTAACATATATAAATCAGACAGCTCGCCCTTGGCCTTCATCACAGACTTGCCCTTTCTCATCCTGCTTTGCAGAGCCTGCAGTCTCAGTTCTACTGCTTTTTGACCTGTCTTGGCTTCTCATACCAATGTTCCTACACCTTCTTCCAAGCTTCAGACAAAGCTGTACACATGGAAATTGCTTGGTTTTTTTCCTCAAAAATCCGGAAAATCTCACTTCAACATCAGTCCCACGAAAAGGAAATTCACAAAGTTTAATGTCATTAGAAAAAGTAGATGTGCTCCATATGCAACAAATGTGACTTGGGTCATGATTTCATAATCATTATGTAAATTGCGTAATGCCATTGGTATTCTTTCTCCTTTTTCATTATTCTCACCATTCATACTATCGAAATCATCATAGAATCATAGAATCATAGGGTTGGAAGGGACCTCGAAAGATCATCTAGTCCAACCCCCCTGCCAGAGCAGGGAAATCATAGATGGGAAACTTTTCAGAGGAGAAATATGTATGGTGGGTGAAGCTCTTCCTGCCTGTTTGGTCAGGACTCAAATGGTAACAATTCAGTGTTAAAATACTGGCCTGTGAAAAATTTTTGGGGAAGGTATAGCAGATTCCTACACGGCACTGGAATTGAGAAACAAGGCAGTGCAGCGTTGGGATGCCAGAGCTGCCCTGAATGAGCTGCATCAGGACCTCAGCACAGATTGAATTCTCCTGCTGTACAGCTTTTCACCCCAACTGTGTGAATAACTTCTTGCTGAAGAAAAAGCTGTTCAGTCATTCTGAATCAAACAAAATATTTACTTCTGCTGCAAATTTCACATTTAAGAGGTTTCCCCTCTCCTACTCTGGAATTAAATTCCAGCTAAATTCTGAGGTAAAGTGTTGAGAAATTAAAAGCTGGAGCATTTCCTTGTAAAAGTAAAGTAAAACATTTCCACTTTTCCTACTTTTCTCACTAACCAAATCTACCAAGACAAATAGAATCATAGAATGGTTTGGATTGGAAGGGACCTTAAAGATCATCTAGTTCCAACACCCTTGCCATGGGCAATAATAATTTTGCTTGATCAGAATTTCAATTTTTTCAGCAAACAAAATACTCCTGCAATTGTTTCCAGCTCTATTAATTGCCCTTCATTCTGTTTTGATTAACACTTACTCAGTAAGGAATGTGAAAGTAGACACATCACTTTGATTTTCTTCTTCTTTTGTACAAGTACTAATGTTTAAGTTGAGCAGAGGGAGATAAAGCCTTTCTCCGTTTCTCAAAATGTTATAAACATACTAATTAACACCCAGATAACACATAGAAAAGTAACTCTAAGGCTTAAATCTAGGTGATGCCATCCCTCTAGTACTATGTAGGCTATTCATCCTCTCTCCTTTCCTGAACTTCTTTACGAATTGTCCCTCCCCGCCCTTCAGCCATACTTGTAATAAATTCTGTTTTCTCTCAGAAAAAAAAATCTCTCAGAAGAATAAACCCCAATTTTTAAACATGCTGACTGTGACTAGCTGCTGTTGGTGACTGGGTGAAGGAGTGAAATGTGGGGAGGAAGGGGAAGGCGGAAATTGGCATGAGTAAATGGCATCCCAGAATGAAACTGTGCAGCTTCCCAGAGGGCCAGAAGGGGCCCCAGCAGGGGAGAAACAGGAGCCAGAAAGAGATGTTGTGGATGAAAAGCAGGAGAGCATCAGAAGAATTCGGGCATTAGGGTGACGGCAACAGATGAGTAAGCAGTCTCGCTTGTTTTGGGCTGTTTCTTTTGGACGTGATGTTTGGTTCCCCCACTCTGCTTTGAAGACATGTTTGGAAAAAACAAACAAATATCTCATTTATTGTAGGATCTGAGTCATCCAATTGGAAGAAGCAAGAGCACTTGTGAGGGGAAGCCTTAGGGTTGGGCAGTCCCTTCTCTGCCTCAGGGCTGAGTTAACGACCTGTCAGTGAACCCCAGCCTGGTGGAACCAGTTTCTGAGTAACAAAAGGATGAGGAAATGGGTTTTGCTCCATCTTTAGTACAGAGGGTGGTGATGCTTTTCACCTAAATGCAGGAAAGTACCTCTATCCAGTCACGACAAGCAATGAGAAAGCTTTCATAGATGTCTCTCAAGGCATAGTGAAAAATGTAGTCAGAGAATGCAGCCAGCCTTGGGGCTACGCAAACATGGCCCTTGCACTGAGTGCTCCAGAGCAGGGATAGACCTGGGAGTGGCTGCAATAAAACCATGCGAGCAATACTTTGCCCTGCTGGTTTCTTTCTCATAGCTGTCAGCAGCTGTAAATGAATTAACCCCTGAGAGAGCAGAAACCACTACCGCCACATCACAGGGGAAGAGACTGAAATGCACACTTAATTAATTAACTGTGCAAGACCACAGAACAACTCCATCATGGGATGCGGAATGCAGAATGACCAGAACTTCAGCTCGAAGCCTCCTGCAATGGTCACTCAGCCACCTTTTCTTACCAGGACGCTAACAGGCGCAGAAGGCCATCTTCGCGATCCTGCTGGAAATATCTGAACCTGATTCTGAAGACAGCTGTGGAAGGGCAGCAAGAAAGGAGGGGTGCAGAGGAGGGAAAGGTTTGGCTGCTGTGAAAATTCCCATCAAACCCCTCTCAGGAAATACGGGCCATTTCTAAGAAGAGGACAGACTGGATCCAGGAAGCTGTTACAGAAGCTTTTGCCTCTCCCACGGGGGAGTAGATCCCCATGCCAACTGTCCCATGTTACCCTGGGCAGATACCTGAATTGCCACTAGCAGGTTCCTAACACAGTGACAACAAAACCTTTTGGCTCCCTATGCTGTTATTTTCTAAGTGACGCTATTGTTCACTGCTGCTATAGTCAAGGATCTGGTAACGCTCAACGTGCCAAGAGCTAACACTTATTGACCTAATGTATGTGTCTGTGGTTTTTTCCCTGTCTAAAAAAGCATGTATTCACCATCACTTTGCAACTCAAAGTGGAATCTAGACGCCCTTTGCTCTCTCCTTTACATATTACATTTCCTTATGGATCTAATCTGGACAGATACGTAGCAGAAGGTGGACCCAAAGCTTGCAAGACAGCAACTTTTCAGTCAAATCCTCTCTGGCGAACACTGACTCAGCCCGGTTTTTCCGAAAGCAAACCTTCACCACCACACACAGCACGCCCCTCCTGGGGAAGGCATACATGTCTGCCCTCCCGCTTTCCCCCTTCCTGGAACAGTGCTCCTCTTTGCCATAGGAGTGCCTTTGAGCACCACTCCCTTTCCCGCCTCCCTGCACTCTCTCTAATCAGTTTCAGACTTTGATTTTTTCAATTATTCAGTTTGGTGTCATTAAAAACAAACACACAAACTGTAAGGAGAAAGCAGGTGTTTACAAACACAGGTTTTTAAACATAAACAGGCATGAAGGTCATCTATGGCAGGGCAGAGGTGAACACCGACCCACTTCCAAGAATAACTAAGACCTGCCACTAGCTAATGCTCGGGTATGATGAATTAAGCATCAAGTCAAATGGAATACAACACACAAGAAACATCTGCCTGCACTCCGCATGTTTCACCAGGGCACAGAGGAATTTTTGCTATATTCAACTTTCAGCTATTCCTGTGCTCCACTGGCAGGAGCTACAGTCCTTGGGGAAAGGTGACTACTACCCTACTCATTTTTAAAATCCAATAGCTATTCTTGTCTTGTTTCTTTCAAGCTGTCTTTGCTTTTCTAGGTTTTTCTCTTTTCAGGGCATTATGTGAACGGGTTTTGATTCCCTAGCATAAAATGTCACTTCTGTACGGATTTGGATTGAGGCAAGTTATTTGACAGTTTTCCTGATCCCTGAAATTTGACAATATCAATTTGTTAGTTTAGCCTAAATCCTTAAGACTGCTGAAGCACTTGTATTATCTGTTTATCTGTCTCTCTCTATACATTTAGAACTGTCAAAGGATGTCAGTAACACTGAAAGAGGGCTCAGAAAAAAATACATCTTTATAAACTCCATGGTGATGTATGTCCAGATAAAGACTAGGAAAGCGAGGAGAGGAAAGTAGTTTAGCTCTTAGCCATCATGTGCAGCAGTTTCCTATAGTCAATCAGCTCCAGTATACATCACCTCTTGCTCAGTGGGGAATGTCAGAGATGACAGAGGGGGCGTGGGGTTGTGGTGTGTAAGAAAGCCAAAGACACAAAATGCGGAATCCAGATGTCATTAACTTTGCTGACTGCAGAATTTATTCTCTTCCTAGTTCTGGTGACTGCTTATGCCCTCACTGTGGAAGCACCTGCCAAGGAAATACAGGTGGCACGAGGGAACAACGTTACTCTCCGCTGTCATTTCAAAACGGAGGCTTCTATTCACCCAGGAGACATCGTTGTGTGGAGGAAAATCAATAGTGCGGTAAATCAAGCTGCATAAAGAAACGTGCAATAGGGCATCCAAGAGGCGGGTGGGAAGACAGATGGAAGCAGGACTGTGCGTGGGAATGTGCGTTGAAAGAAAGATTCCTTTAAGACTTTCTTTAATCTCAGAACTATGCAAACAGAAACTCTGATTCTAGATGCAATTTATCCCAAATTACTGCATGGTACTAGGATAGTCCCCACCCTTCTCTTTCCTGTCTCTTGGTCTTGCAATTGTGCATTGAGAATATAACACTACACACTGTGGATTTACATCTTCTAAAATGTGTGAAATACTCAGGTACTTTATAAAAATATATGTATTACACATTTTTTAATATATACATATCTTTGATACTATATAAGAAGTTTTAAGTTGATGATAATAATGGTACACAGAGAGATTCTTGAGGTCTCCTATGTTCATATGGAGTATTTGAAGGTAAAGAGACATCTGAAGTTCTCCTTGACTTCTTGGGAATTGGTGAGCGGGGAAGCAGCCTTTGGCAATCTCCTTGCAGTAACTGACACTGGTTTCTTCTCTGAAGATCCTTGCGGGAAGAAAGCAAGGGAGTTTGTGTAATCATAGGGCAATTGATTTACGTATTATGGATCTCAGACAAATCTCACAGTGTCCTGTCATGGAGAGGAAAGGTAAATAAGCCCTAGCAAAAGATATCAGTCATCTCTGACAAGGTGGGAGAAGGGGATTCCAGACAGAAACTCAGACCCTTTTGAATGCCTATGTTTTTCTTGGCTTTTTGGTAAGCCGGGGCAATTTAAGGTGCTCTTTTCCAAGCTGCTCTTCTCTCAAGAGTGAGCTAATCCATCGAGTTCAGTTGTAGTCTCACAGAGAAGAAACTAAGATTGATCATTTTCCCTCCCTCTCTATCAGCGTGATGCTGTCACTAGGTATTTTGATGGACTTGTACAGTATGGCGCAGGCTATGAGAACCATATACACTTTAGTGGTGATGTAAACCAAGGGGACATCAGTATCACCATCAATGCAGTGACCATGGAAGACAATGGGACATACGCATGCAGTGTTCGTCTACGGAATGATCCCCCCAGACAGACTGCAACCTTGGCTCTTTTTGTTCTTGGTAAGCATGATGGAGGCAACACCAGAGCCATTAGATAAAACACTGTCCTTCCTCTAATATCCACATTGTTTTAAACAACAAATTTTCTAATGGAAAAAAACTTTCACAGGAACTTATCATCTACAATTCCATCTTTAATCTTTTCCTACTACTATGGAAGTCGGTTGGAAGGCTTAGAGCACCCAACTCCCTTAGATATCTGACTGTAGAAAATTGTCTTTAGAGTTATATAGGTTACTTTCCTAATAACCCTTGCCTCATCACAGGGCATTCCTCATTCCCCTGAGACTTATCAAACTACAGTTATCAAAGGATGAATTACCCAACACTATTAGACATATCCCAAAAAGCATCTTACAATTCCTTCTTGTCTGACCAGTGCCAAGACGGAGAAACAAATTAGAGAAAGGTTCACTCCAGTGCTTAGAGAAGAAGATGGTAGGTGCAAGACCAGCCTGTTTAGAAGGAATAAAAACCACAGGTACAGAAGATGGTTTGAAACAAAGAAAACCCTGCTTCTGATTAATAAAATTCCTTCCTTTTTTCTTCCTTCAGTTGCACCATCCAAGCCAGAATGCCAGATTTTGGGGACACCAGAATACGGACAGACAATCAATCTGACCTGCGTTTCTCATGAGGGCTCCCCAAAGCCCAGATATACCTGGCAAAGCTTCAATGTACAAAATGAGCCCCGTGTACTACAAAAAACAGAAGGTACGGCAAATTCAGAGACATCCAGTCTTTGAGCTCTCTGTAGATCAGGGTTGCAAAGATTTTGAAATACAAATACAAAAATATACTTAAGGCTTTTTCTAGGAAGTTCTCTGTCCAGGATTTTGAAAAGTTGTCCTTTTGATACAAGACACACTCATGAGTAACTTAGCAGAAGGAGGACTGCTACCCAAAGTAACAATGGTCAGTAAGACTTTCATTTTAGCTCTCACCTGGCAAGAAAGCTGGCTCACTCTGGAAGCAGAGAGAAATAATTACTTCTCAATTGCTGGGCGTAAGCAGGGGCATAACATGAGGAATAACACTGAGGTTTAACTGGTGTGTTTTTGTATCCCAGCTTGCTTGACAATGAATAGTTTGCTTTCTGGAGTGAAGGCAAACAAAAGCAGGCTCTGGAAGCTACTCACCTATGGGAAGGCGGTATGAGGAGTGGTTACACCATTACTGCTTTGAGCATAAAAGAGCCTTCCTGTTCTTTAGGACTCTCACACAGGCCCCAATATTTTATTTGCTTTCATTTTAAGTCAGAATCTGGAAAAAAAAGAACTGAATTTCCACGACAGGACCTTTGGTAGAACTATTCTCACAGAAATTAGGGTTTAATACTCTTTGAAGTGTAGCAGTGACAGAGGACTCAGATTTACTCCTTTAAACAACTTTGTTTCTTCCTGCTATGTTCAGCTCCAGAAAGACAGGAGGATCTGAACCTGCCCTTCCTGCTTTAACTTATTCTAACATTGCTATGGATGTAAAGTAAACTTGATCGGACTCGACAGGAGATTCAACACTCAGTAGATGATTTTTGCATAAATCATGCAAACGACAAAATATCACCAGGGACACAAACCTAATTCGTTTGACTGGCCACTAAGTGGTGCCAACGCATCACACACGGCACTGAACACACCAGGATGTACTGTCGCTACAAGCAATTTCTTCCCGTGCTAAGCAAGCGAGCGGAGTCCCCTTAGAAGCCACTCCAAAAATGACAGTATCCGATACGCATTTTCCCAATTTGTCTCACCAGTTAAATACATTTGATTTAATATAGGAGGATTTACAGTCCGGTTATAGACTGCAACTCAGAGATATAAACATCACACAGGAAAAAAAAATTAAAAAATAGAAGTATGCACAGATAGTATGTAGAGATTTAAAAAATAATAATCAAGCATGCAGTCTGTTTATTGGTTTGCATGCTCTTTTACTACCTGGCGCTAGGTGCCAGCAGAGACTCAACAGAATCCCAGTCCCACAAGTTGGCTGGGAAGAAGTGAGACCACAGACAGGGAAAATAGAACAGGAAAGTCACTGAAAAGTCTTCAGAGCCGTTTTGCTTTTAGAGCAGGTAGAAAGACCTTTATCAGTAGATCAGAAGCACAAAGGATAGACTACAGATAGAAACGTCAGCTGGACATGTAACAAACAAACACCGACTGCTAAACTTTAGCATATCATTCTGACTTCTGTTAGGTTAGACAGAAAACTATTGGTATCATAGCAATCCCATGTTATTGTATTTCTTTTCCTTCATTTATTTTCACAGCCTGTGTGCTAGAAAACTATTTCCCCCACTGCTAAGTAATTCAGATCTGAAATCCCAAGAGCTGGAGTACTGAAGAGCTTCTTGTTGTTTTCCAAGTTAATTCATCAGATGGCCAGCTCTCAAAGCCAGATGCCAATTTGGGCCATCTTGTATTCCTCAGTAAAATCCAATGCAAAAAAGCCTTCACTAAACACACATACTTCTTTACCCTCCACCTACAATTTTCTTTCTAAAAGGAATGTTCCCTGTAATCAAAACAGCACACTTCCGTTTGTCCTCCCACAAATCACAATAAAAGCTAGGGCAGCTCCTGAGCAAGACAGAGCAATCCATCAGCTTTAATAACCTCTCATCACTCCCACTACCCTGGGCTGGAATTGAAGGGCTGCTGTCCCCACTTCCTTCCCTGCTTTTAATTCTTTTCTTTTTTTTGGACTGGATTTGTGTTTCACAACAGGGGAACTAATAACTCTGAAGAACATCTCGGCAGATACCTCTGGCTTTTACATCTGCACTTCAACAAATACTGTGGGAAAGGAATTTTGCAACATGACGGTCAGCGTTGTGCCACGTAAGAGGCGGGGTTGCTTACTGGAAGAGTAGTACCAGAGAAAGTAGCCTAGCTAACCAGTAAAAGTTTAATGGAGGCAATGCAGACAGAAGTATAAAATTCTGCTTTCTCTCTCAAAAAAATAGCACACTTTTTTCACCTTTTAATAGAGCACTCGCTAACTCATAGGGTTAGTTCACAGTTGACAAGAAAATGTGTAGAGTGAGATAGGTGCAAGCCCCCAAAGTCTGAAACTAGATGTACCAACAAAGTACAGCAGTTGTTCTCCAGGGGCTCCTCCCTAACACCAACTAATTGCTCCTGCAGACTTATCAGCTACCCAGTACAGAATTAATTCCAGTTGCTGTAGTCAAATAGACATGGTTTCCTCTCAGTGTGGATCTGACATCCAGAGTAGGCAGTGAGATGTGACATCTGGTGGTGGGATTTGAGGTCCGGTGATTGTGCTGATTGCATTTGATACATTCTCACTGCAAAGGGCTAATTCTTTTCTTCCTGTATAGCATCCATGAACATAGCTCTTTACGCTGGCATCATTGGTGGAGCTGTTGCTGCAATTATAGTTATTGGTATTTTAGCCTATTGCTGCTGCTGTCGGGCAGAGAAGGCCAAGGAGTATGAGATGACGTAAGTACCTTTCTCTAGAAAAGTGAACAGAACCTATGAAGGGTTCACCTTCTCCCTCCAAATCAACATATGCAGTGGAAAGCATGGGGGAAAAGAAAAAAAGGAAAAGGAATGTGTGCACTGCTTTATCCTTTCAGTTTCTACCCTAGTGTTTCCCATCTCTTTCTCACGGAATATGCCCAGTATTACCAGACCCCTTTGCGGTCTCTGGGGTAGAACCCAAACATTCAAACCTTGGAAATGCATTAGCAAGCCCAAGTCAGTCAAGCGTGTGCAACTACTTGGTAAGCAAAGCCCAGACTGTTTCGCAGTTCTCTGAGTCACTAGAGCTGTTTCTGTCCTTGCTAGCCTAAATCACCATGAGGTTCTGTATTCAGAATTACGACTTCAAGATCGAAACCTTTTATTTTTTCTCATGATGGAAACAGACCGTTAGAAGAAAAGTGGGATGAATAAAGAAACACCAGTCACCCTTTCTCTACATACATGCTATGGAAAAAAAAAAAAAAAAGGTAGCTCACGCACCTCTTGCATCACCAGCAAGACTTAATTTATGTAGTTCAGTTTGGTACACTTCCAGGTCAGCTTAGAGCAGTCTAAAACCGTTTCAATACAAGATCTCTTTGTAAAATTCTTACCTGGTTTAATAAACTGAACAACGTTTCAGGGAGCAAGAAGATAGAAATGAACCCTCTAACAAGATGCCTACAAGGAATCAGAGAGCAGAGGAGGACTGTTGAAGATGATGAAAGAAGTAGGAAGCCAATGCCATCTCCAGGATTTGCTGAGGCACAGACATCTCTGTAGAAAAGAAGTCAATCCCTCTTTCTTATTGCAAGAAGGTTTTTCTAAAAAATAAAATGTAAGCTAATGGCTCTGCCTTCAAGATCTCGGAGAAAATACCCTTGTTGCACTGGAAAGAAGTGCTTAACATACAATGAGTACTAATATATAACCTCATAGCAGAAAAATGCACGTGAAGCACTGCTTCACCCAGTCATCCAGAAATAACCATTCTTCTAGACTTCTCACTTCCTGAAAAAAGAAGCGAGTCAGGTCTATTTGGAAAACAGAGTTGCTGCTGTATCCCCAGATCCACAGAAGGTTTCAAGGTCACCAACTGGAAGTCATCAGGGAAGAGTGGTCTTGTTTAGCGTGTTATGCAAGTGTCACAGCTTACAGCATCACCCAATAGAGAAAATACTTTATGCAGACCAAAGCAAGCTAATTTTTAAGGACATTTTATTAAATGTGTTCTTTGTATATATTATACATGCATATATAAATAAAAATATGTTAAAGAAAATCACAGATGACCAATGAAAGTCTCCTGTTTGGAACAACCATGCATACCAATGCTGTAAGATAAGGTAAGAAGACAGATGGATTTGTAATTGGCAGCTGCTAAGACCTAGAAACAGTATAGTAGCCTATGTACTGTCAGATTCCCGAACTTATGAGTTCCAGCTCAGAGAGCTCCTAAACGCTAATTTTCATTACATTATCCTTTTCCTCCTGGCTGTTGTGTGGGCAAGTCAGAAAGTCTATTGCTCCTGCTCCTGAAAAAATGACAGTGAGAGAGCATATACATGGCTCAAGTACATCTTTAATAAAAAGAAGGAAAAAAAAAGAGAAAAAGCGGGGAAAGGAGGAAAAGTACCTTTTAATTCAAAATTGTAACAATTTAATCAGAAGCACTGTGTGTGCAAAGTCTGTGCAAATGTGGAGAGAACTCCCATCACTAGTATCTTATCTTTGGAAGAGAATGGACTGTCTGTCCAAAACACTGTCAATACTAATAAAAAGAAGGCTAAGAGCTGGTTTGTTGGTGCCTTTTTTTTTTTTCTAAGGCACCTGCAATAAATGACTTGAACTACAATATTTATCCTTTCAAAGCTCTCTATTGCATCTCCAACTTCAGGAGTTCCAGAAACTTACTGCAATGCCTCCCACATGCCCTTTACCCCCAAGTAGTTACTTTAAGATCTGTAACAAAAATCTAATATATAACTTGAAACGAGAACCAGCAATCCTCCTACACATGGGCACCATCTTCTAGAATTTGAACTACGCAAATCACACTACCAGAATGGTTCTTCTGGCTGGTTTTACATGGTACTTCAAATACAATTATTAATTTGTAATAAAACAATTGCAAAGACCAACAACCAGAGCTCTTTACATAGTACAAACCCAAATCTCTCTGGCCTTGAACAACCTGAAATGCAGCTCAGCAAGACATTCTGAGGACCTATTCCTGTGCTTAGTTTAGATGCATGACAAAACACCGCAAAAAAGGATGACTAAAAAATAATTTTGCACACAGAAGCTGAAGGCAGATAAAAGATGAGGTGCATAACTCAGAGATGATGTATTTTATTCTCTTTTGTAACAAGCAAGTATAGTATCAATTATCTAATCAGCATTCTAACAAGTTTTTGCTGTGAAGCAAAAGCTATTTCTTTTTGGTACTTCAAATACGTGAGTCAGCGCTCCGAGTTCACTCACTAACACCTATAGCCTGGGGCTGAAAAGGCCTTCTGCTGAGGAACAATAGTGTGGACTCTCATCAAGGATCTTAACTGTGAAGACGAGCAAAAGGACTTGACAACTATCAGAAGTATTTATGGCCAGAAACTGACTCTGCCCTCTAAACCATGTTAACACTGTATTACCTATCCCATAATCTTCACTCTTAGGAGAAAGCGAAGCTTAATTGCTGCTTGTCAGATGAAGCCTCGAAGTAACAAGTACACATTGGTCATTTTAGCTGTAAAGGAAAATGCAGCTTAGCAAATCTGCATTAAGTACTCTGAAAAAAACAGCCACAAAATACAGACGAGATTACACAATGACCCCCAAACCCATTAATTCAATTCTCTGTAAGCAGCTCCCATAAGAAGTAGTGGGAAAAAGCAAGGTAGTCAAACTTGACAACTATTAAAGCAGAAAAATTTACATACTGCAACATTAAGCTCAGTTCTACATTGGGAAATAAACTAAGCAATAGCACATACAGAGATTGAAATATTTCAGTGCTGCTTATAATCTTTTTTCCTTTTTTTTTTTAGCAAGACTAACATTTTGGAAGTTGTGTATTTATCAGAATGCTACATGTGTTTTTCCTCAACCGGTTTGTTAAACCCAGTCAGCCAGAAATACAGATAATCAAATTCCTGTCTTACTCCAAGGTTTTCCTGTGACTGAATTAATTACTTGTGTGTCTTGTACGTCTTTTGAAGCAGCAATAACTCCAAGAGCGTATAGCATACCCACAACTATAAACAAAATTAAAGCAGCACTAATGTATTTGGGGGAAGATGGGGAAAGCTAGGAATACTTAATTAATTCCAAAGAATTAATGTACTCAACTTCAATGCTCCCTTCCCTCAAAAGGCAGGAAGTAGGCAGAAAATGAATGACCATGCAGAAAAATAAATTCCTACTCAGGAATACCTTTACTCAGCCTATAGTAAATTACTGTTTAGTTATGTTCAACCTTCACATGGAAGAATATGCACATACAAGCTTTATCTGCGCATAAACAGGAAGAACCAGAACACAAGGATTTAAGCCCTCACTAAACCATTCTCCCATCCACAGGATTGCTAAGATCCGTTACCCCACGTGGAACAACCCTCACAGTAGATTACTCCGCCAGATTCGTTTTGGCAAGCATACCAACAGGGTATTTTCAAAATTACCTAGTTTTCCTTTTGACCATACCTCAGCAACCTGTAACAGGCCATTTACGCTGCGACGAAGCATATGAAGGAAGCAAAAAAGTCCACTTCATCAGTCTAGCAACCCAACGAAAAGTAGGCCGGACAGAAATCTTGCATGCAATTTGAAAAACTGGCTCACCCTGCCCTGCTCAAAGCAGTTATGTTAGCCAGGACTAGACCACATTCCCCTCTTGTGTTTAAAGAGGAGAAACATCTCCCCACCATGCTGCTGCTTCACTTTCCAGCTTTAATTTTTTCCATTCACATTAACATTTTTACTCACTTAAAACACTCTGAAGGCAATACGCTATACGGCTTACTGAGGAACACAAATGTTAGTTATCTGTTCCTCAGGTCAGTAACTTAGCTTTTAAGCGTTATTCGTACCTAGGCACTTTTCATCCAAGGAACTCAAAGGTGTACTGAATGTTGCAAGTAAATCGCTAGTATTTATGAGTGACAGAGTGATTCAGACAAAAATAAAGTGACCTGCCTGGAGACAGAGATCACCACAATGCAGGAGAAGCATGGAGATAAAGAGGAGTCAGGATTCCCGGTCCTCCCATGCACCCTGCAAGGTGAGCATTCTCATCAACACCCTCGCTCATATTTCACTTCACAAATTCACTTTTGCTTTTTGTTCCCTTCTTAGTTTTGGGCTTTCTTCTCAGCAGAGTTGCTCTCCTGCCTGTCTAGGCTATACAGCTGCAAGAGGCTCTTCCTTTCTAGGTGCAGGACCTCGCTGCATTTCATAAGGTTCCTATTAGCCCCCCATCCAGCCTGTTTAGGTCCCAAAGTACAGCAGTCCTGCCCTCCAGTGTATCAGCTGGTCTCCCTAGTTTGGTGTTTTCTGCAGGCATAAGTAAACTCCATCACCTCCTCCAGGTCACTGCTGAAGACCCTAAACAGGCCATAGTATAGACTCCTCCTGTACTGTAACTTGTTACTGGCCTCCACGTAGAGTATGAGCAGAGTGTCACACATCCGGCTGTCCACTCGGCTAGAACATCCCACCTTGGATGCAAGCATACTGTGAGAGACCATATTGAAAGCCTTGCTGAAGTCAAGGTAAGTGAACAACTACTGCTCTCCCTTTATTCACAAACCTACTGCGGAAAGCATGCCGGCTGGTCAGGCATAATTTAGCCATAGTAAATCCATACTGACTGTTTCCAGTCCTCCTCTTCTCCTTCATGTACCAAAAAGCGTGCTTCAAGAGGATTCACTCCCAGTTTTACCCGAGGACCGCAGAATAGAGCTAAGCAGTCTATGGTTTCCTAGCTTGTCCTTTTGGCAGATGAGCGAGTATTTGCCTTCTATTGCAGTGGACTTTCCATGCTCTCTGTGATCTTTCGAAGATGAGAGATCAGCCTTGCAAAGGCATCAGGCAGCTCTCAGCATCCTCAGATGCAGCCCACCTGGCCCTACAGACTTGTGTGGGCAGAGATCTCCTCTGAGAACACTGCTGCTGTTCTCCTCCCTGAACCCTTCCTGAGTATAGAGATCTAAGAAACCTTGTTAGTAGACTGAAACAAAGAGGGTACCGAGCATCTCAGCCTTATCTACGTTACTTCAGACATTTTACTAAGTCACTCACATCGTTCGGCAACAGGACAACTTTTTTCCTTGTTCGGTCTTTTACTGCTAATGAAGTCATAAAAGCTCTTCTTGTTGACCTTGATCCCTCACAAGCATCAACTCCAGGTGAGCTTTGGCTTTCCAAAAACCATTCCTCATGTGCCTGGCCAGCGTTTGGGGACTCTTCCTTTGTACCTCACACCTGCTTCTACTTCCCATATACAGCACCAGGACTACGGCACAGCCTTGTAAAGACAAGACAGTCCTCTGATCGATCTGTCCGCACTCCTGGACTGTTCCTGCATTTGGAAGATGCCATTCTTAATGAACTGCCAACCTTAATGAACTCCTTCATTCTTCAGAGCTGCCCCCCAGGGATTCCACCACCACCCATTTCCTGCCTAACCCCCAAGGTCTCCTCTCACCACCTTCCTCACTCTTCTCAGGATTTTGAGAAGTATTTCCAGTATTATACAGGTAAAAGCCAGCGCTGCTGCTGCTTATTACAGGATTCAGTATAGTGCACAATTCAGAACTGATCAGACAGACAAGAGTTAATTATCACAAAATTCTTGTTGCTAGAGTAACAGCACTACTTTTCTATTTATTTGTATCATCTGTTCCAGGAAAGACATCGAGGCAGTCTTCTATCTGAAGAAGTTCACAGTACGATGAGCAAACTGTCAAGATTAATTCTGGATGTACTGAACCAATACTAAATTTATTATAGCCCAACATAAGGGAATTTGGAACTTCTCTCTCCTGCCTTTCACCTGTTCACTAGGGACTGAGGGGAATTATCTGAAAATGGTAATTAGAAAAGCTTGTGGGAGCTTCTAAGACAGAACCAAGGAAAAGTGAGAGAACAGAGATAATACAGGGTTAGACAAGTGAAAGTGTTTGCATATTTCTTCATTTTACTGAATCATTGCAACAAAAATTAATTGGCAGGTCATTCTAGGGTGGAATTGAGGGATGATAATCCTGCAGAAGACATCAAAAGGGCAGAAAGTAGATGGCAAACTTGTTATTCCCCTACCCCACTACAGTACATTTGCTCTGCCACATGGAAAGGCATTGTCAAAGCCTTTGCAGTCAGTTGCATATACCTCCATCTATCAGCCAGAAATTAAAAGCTCAGTTTCACATACATACTTCAGTCACTTAACTTCTGGGGAAAGTCTGAAATTCTTGTTAGGGGAAAGAATTAGCACTTTTTAATTCAACTAACAGGTCAAAAAGCACAGTCATTCTCTATTAATTATGCAGGTCTTTTAGAAAGGTATCAGGAACAGAAAGCTACAGCTATTTTGCAAAAAAAAAAATCCAGACAGGGCCTCCTTGAATGCAGGTTTTCAATCACTGAACACATTTTTTTTTTTTGGAAGAATGAGAACAATGTCATCTGATTGTGATGGCTCAAGACCTGGAGTCCCAAAAATGGAAGCAAGTTTCCTATTTGGGTATGACTCAGCACGGACCTCACTCCAGGTAGCTGGCAAAGAACACAAAACAGTGGAACAAATATCAGCTGTGCCATTTGATCAAGGATCACAGCACTGCTTCCTCCAGTTTGACACGCACCTGAACAGCAAAATCCAGCATCTAATATTCCACAGACCCTCCACCCAAAAAATCCCCACCAAATTACTCCCTTCCTTCTATCTTTTAAGATTTTGCTGACTGACATACTGCCAAGGATGTAATAAAGATTAATCTTACTTTAGACACAGCAGACATTCTCTGCTAACTTAACTAGTTATAATGCAGCCCCTGAAACTGGCACAAGTGTTGAGCCTACAGGCCCCAGGAAGAAAGAAATTCCTAAGCTTCCCTTCCCACAACATCACTCACTGTCCAGCTTGTTTTCTCACACTCGGGAGGTGAGAAGGGAGAGTTGAGTTTATGCGAGAGAGCAGCTGGAATGCACAGAGCTCTGCTTGGGCATGGACAAGGAGCCAGTCAGTAGCTCACGGCACAGGTGACGTTCTAGTGGCTGTCTGCTGTAGGCAGCCTTATCAGGAAGAAGGAAGAAACCTGACACTCCCGATACAAATGCCTGAGGAGCCAAGGAGGGGAGGCACTCTCTGCTGGACCTCATACTTACAAACAAGAGCAAGCTGGTCAGGGATGTGAAAGCTGGGGACAAAGTTGGCTTCAGTAACTATGAAATAGTTTAGTTTGGGATCCTAAGAGGGAGGAAAAAAGAAAAGAGCAGGATCACAACCCTGGACCTCAGGACATGAGTCTTTGGCCTGTTTAGAAATCTGCTTGGAAGAATCCTGTGGCATATGGTCCTGAAGGGAGGAGAGGTCCAAGCAAGCTTGCTGATTTTTCAAGTATCATTTCCTCCAAGATAAACAGGAGAACAAGGAGAGGTTGACCAAAGAACTCCTGACAAAATTCAGACATAAAAAGGAAACATAAGGAGGTAGCAGCAGGGACAAGTGATCTGGGAGAAATATAGAGATGTTGTGTGAGCATGGAAGTACAGGCTTAGGAAAGCCAAAGCCCACCCAAAGCTAAATCTGGGAAACGCATGAAGGGCAACAAGAAGGACCTCTGTGAGTGCTTCTGAATGGGAACAGGGAACTGGTCATAAAAGACAAGGAGAAGGTCAAGGGACTGAATGCCTTCTTCGCCTTGATTTTTATGGCTAAGATCAGCCTTCCAAAATACATTTCAAATTAAAGACACCAAAAATAGGTATTACTGTATCCACAGTATATATGTATATATTTAAGACAACATTTCTGCTACATCAGAATACAAGGTACTGATAAGAATATTTTTAGCTGGTGCAGACACTGGTCAAATAGGAATTTCTTCCACAGACATAGTTTCTACAGTTTATTGAAAGGAGAAAGTGGACAAGCCAGAAATTCACAAGTAACAGTCAAATTAATAGTTTCTACTACATAGAATCTGTAACTGCTCCTTACTCTACATGAACTTACTTTATTTTTCAATATCAATATTTTTCAGAGTTATATACTCTTCAAATAGAACGTAAAAGAATGCGATTATAGTAATATACTGATGTCATAGACTAAATCAGCAAAGTTGTCACCACAGTCCATTGTTTTCATGACCCTCACACAACTGTTCTCCTAGCCAAAACCTTTATATGGTAGAGAGTAGTAATGCATAATTCAACAATTTGTCTACTTACTCGTATAACAAGAATAAAAAAAACTATTAACTTTCTAATGTGTTTGCAAAACCAGGATGACTTTTACCCATTGCTGTCACAGGACTGAGTAATCTGCGCTAATAGGAGAGCAGGCAGTCAGGTCTGATAGATTCTGTTGGATGTCTCCTTTACAAAAACAACTCTTTGGATGGTTCAATTTGTATGGTATCTATACACCCATATGCAGAGAGCATTAAGTTACAGTTACTTTTTACTATATGGAAAGTACTTTTTTAAAGATACCAGGCTGCATCACTCAAACTCTGCTCAAGACCCTTTACTTGGTTTTATTGCCTTTGAGAATTTTGTCATGCAAGTGGGGAGAATTTTGTTTTGATTTTCACCCACAGTTTGTGCCTTACCACTACTGTTCCTTGCACTTAAAAAGGGTGCTAAAGTTGCAAGTCACCATCTTTCCTTCACCTTTATTTTTCCACTAAAGGAGAAAAGTATTACCGTATTGTGCTTATTAAGCAGAATTTATTTTTCAAGAAAAAGAGAGTTTCACATTGCAAACCACCTAGGGAAGCAGAGCTCCAAAATGAAAGAATTTTCTATCACCCTCCAACAGCTGTTAGGGATCCATCTCAATAGACGTAGAGTAACAGTATTAAAGGGCTACATCAAGTTAGTGTACTCATTCTCATTATAGAGATCTTACAGTTCTTACTACAAAGAACACCACAGGTTGTTGGTTACTGCAGTTACCGACCTAGTTAACAGCCTACTGGCTACAGCATATAACTAGGTCTTCTACAGTTTATGTACTATTTTAAGTCACAAGTGATAAGCTGCAGACGTGCCATGGAACTCTAACTCTGTATTTCTACATTTCTGCTCAGATTCTTTATCTCAGTCTTGAAGATAGATGACTTGAAGACTTTATGCACAGTAACAAAAGCTCTTAACTTTGTGTACTTAGACTGATACTGAATGAATATTTTAATAATGAATTCTCCTCTTTGTAAGAGCTGCAACACGAAACTTTTATTGCAACACTGACATCTGAAAATATGTCAAAGATTACAGATCTTTACGTTTTGAAGTGTCAATGCAGCAATGGCTGTCGGTTAAGAAAATTAAAACTTGAACAACTCTATTCCAATGCAGAGAAGCTTTTACCACTATTAAATAGACACTCTTAATTCTGTTACAACATTCCCAGATGCATCATCAGTAAACCTCAGTCTTAGAGCTTTATTGTCCCTCATCTGGTGAAATTTAGCAGATGGAACAGCAGCCTCAAAGGAAGGAAATACAGCACTTATGAAAATTCAGTGATATAGGCAAATTGTTAAGTAAGGGGTGCCAAAGTGATTCAGCAATCCTATAATACTGGAACAAGGGCCTCAACTGGCCTTATAGCAACTCTAACAGGTTTCCAACCAAAACAGTATTAGGCCTTACTTGACATACTGATCAGCGTGTTTGAGTTTATCCATAAGTGTGCTGACCTGTTATTTCGGTTGGGTTTTGGGTTTGGTTGGGTTTGGGTTTTTTCCTATTATCCAAAAGAATGAGCCACCTAATTTTGAGTTTCAGCTCCTACATGGAATGAAATAAATATCTCCTCACAGTTAGTTGCTATGGAAATAGTATTTCACAACTGGACCTCTGTTGAAACAAAATGTAGAAACAACTCAAACAAAATAAGCTCTTATTTCTGAGAATCAGTTGCTTAGAGACACATAGACTAAGGACAAGGCTCAGGCAACTCTTTGGGGACTAGTCCAAGACTTGTACCCCTATAAAACGAAACATCTAACTTGCTAGTGACACATCTGTCAGTCTCCCAGTTTTTATGTGCCCTCAAATAATTACGACTGCTATCTACTAAGCCTGACTAAACTTGCAAAATTATATCTGCAGATTAATATAATTTTGAATTTTATATTCCTTTCAAAAAAACCTGTAACACCTACACTCCTCTTCAGTCTGTAGGTTTGAGAAACATGGTGGGGTGTTTTTTTTTTAACAGAAAAATGATACAAAGGAAAACAAAAAAAATCTGTTGTACTTGTTCCTGATGTATATAGACTGTGCCTCTAAAAGAACATTAATACATGGATAAGTTTGCCACCACATTCCTTTCAAGACATTTCACAGAAACTCTGCTTTTTTGGCTTGAATGACCACTCAAATAGTTCATGGCTAGAACTGATGGATTATAGCAAACCTTTGAGACTGTTATACCTTTAATTCCCCTACTGCAGCCTTCCATACCTTCAATGCTCCCCCCTCCCATCATTTTTTGGGGACAGACTATTATACACTGCAATTCTATCTTTCACATGCAGAAGGGAAGGACGGTTATTAAAGAAGAAATAAAGCGCTTGTTTAAAGTCATATTGGCCGCTGAAGAATTCTTCTAATCCAATGATATTGACCAATGGATCTTGAATTCGCACTCCTTCCACTAAGAAACAGAACTACTATGGCATGTATTTTTAAAGAGAGGATGCAACTGTCAGGTCCCTTCAAAATAAGTCTTCCTGTAGATAATAAGCAAGATTTTTTGTCTACTTTAAATCCAGTCAATAGTTTTATCATTCTAACAGGAACCTGAGTTGTCAAGCGTTGCACACAAGATGAAAAACTGCAGTCTGAAGAAACTGCTGGCTATTTTAGGGAAACAAGGAAAATAGAAATTTACAGCTGCCTGGATGTAAAAAAGATTTTCAGTTACTGAAAGACTTGGATAGAGGAGATGCACTTTTCATCAATCGTGTAATTCCTCTTCCTCGCATGGTACTTATTGCATAAAGGGAAGTCTCTGCACCACGTGGAGAATCACCTATTAAATTAAATATAGTTTGAAAATCAAATCAGCCTTTAAAGCTTGCATAAGTTAATGGAATTGTACTTCATATGTGGTGGAGCTGAATCTATTCAATAGCTTTAATACAAAAAGTCAGAGACAGAGGTTGTGTCCTCTATAAACAGCAAGACCATACGATCTCATGATTTATAATTGGAAATGTTTTGGAATTTAATTCAGTGTGTCTTTTACATGCAAGGAAATAAGCTGCAAGCTCAGAACTCTTACAGTTACTTGTCTTGCAAACTTGATTCTGTTCCTCTGAAGATTAGCATGAACTGCTCAGATGAACTGAGATCATATGCCTTCTACTGGTAAATTTTTTTCTCCAAAAAGAAGATTTTAAATGAGCAGTCTTTATCAAATGAGTTAACAGAATACTTGCAACAAGTACCAGCTGAGTCTGCACATATAATGACTTAAGAGCAAGCAGAGTATTTTAAACACGGCCCTGCCTCAAAGCACCTAAGCATATGAGAACGGACTTCATGTGCAGAAAAATAAGGGTGTATGAATCAGAGTGACATTTATAAGAAAACCTAAATTTTGAGAGACCTTTTTGACCATAGACTTGTGTCCAGTAAGAAAAGAGCAACTTTTTATGTTTACATCGTCAGAAATTCAGTGACATCCATAAGCAGGAATAAGCACTGCTCCTGCAGAGCTGTTTAAGCTTTACACCACTGACAGGCAGTATCTAAGCCCAGAAATCTGAAAAAGCAGCAACTGGATTAAGTTTAAATACCTCTTTCCCCTTACAAGTTTCAAACTCACAATTAGAAAGGAGAAACTCTTGATTCTGACTTGGAGAAGCAAAACGCCTGTAACATCCAGAACCCTCAGCCTTCATTTTCTGTATGAAGAAATAAACATTGAAAACAACATGTGTGTCTTAAAATGCAGTATATGCAGCTATCCAGAAAACCTACAAATTAAGATCAAAAATTATAAGAAATGACCCAGCTAGTGATTATTTTTCTCTTACTGGGTCTGCCCAATACGTGTCACAAAAGACAGTGTCCAAAGAGAAAACAGCTAACCTGAAATCGGCGAGTTTGAACACTTGAGTTAACTAGAAGTAAAACAGGACACCAGTTTAAAGAATCTGACCTGAAAACGTCCAGTATCCAGTATGACCATCTTGGTATTTTTGCTTTCACCATAATCAGAATCTTGAAGAGGTAGGTGAGCTGCTGTCAGTGAAACTCCATATACAGTAGCTAAAGATTTACTGATGCAGTAACTTGACCGAGAAAAAGAAAACAAGAAAAGTTTTGCTAAGAGGTCTGTAACACTCATGTACAGACGCACAGCATTTTTAGTTCTGCAACTAGCAAACAAAAGCAACCACCGAGATGCACAGAGCTGATGACAGAGGGCAGGGCGACATCACAGCAGCTAAATAGTTAGCCCTGCATCCTTCCAAAACCACCAGCCTATTCTACAACTACACATGAAATTAAAACAACTGCTTCCCCACACTATCAAATACAGCCACTTAAAAGTGTGAAAAGCAATTCTTTGCAAGGTGCAGCAGTACAAAACAAGAGTTTTTTAAATGAAATACTATTCACTATTCTCTCTCTCAAAGTGCTACTACTCCTGACTGAGATCTTAAATGGTATTTCCTTATTTCCCAATTATTTACTTTCACTTCCCCTGTCCCCAAAAAAAGATTACAGAACCTTATGTATCCACAGTTTATGTAAGGCAGTATAAAAGTTTCCAAAGTAGAGATATACTATACTGAGAATTTATCACCAAATACACCTATATCAGACCTCTGAAGAAAAACAGTTAATTCTACTGTAATTAACACTTATCCCAGCTTTCCGATAGTAAGCGGAGGTAGCGAAAGACCCATTACAGAGTGAGAGACATTACCGTCACAGAAATTACATTATATCTAAGTGCTAAGACTTACGGCATACTGCTAAGCCATATAAATAACAATGAAAAGTTACACATAGAACTAAAAACCTCAAGATCTAGAACTACAGTGCTCCAGGCAGTCAGAGAAGCCAGAGCCAAAAACGTGCCTCTATAACAAAATAAAGAATCACCACACTAGAGATAACTCCTTAGCAATACTCACGCAATTTTCTTACAGGATGCCAAAGCGCAGCAGAGTATATCATTCTCTTCATGCCACTTGCACCTACATGAAATGAAGTTCAGGCTTATTTCAGAAGCATCTACATCATTAATCAACATGAACAGCTGGTCCGGTCAGAAGGAACAGGAACTAACATTAAAGATGTCATCTTTTTGTCTCAGTGACCATACAGTACCTTTAAAATTTCACAGAGGACCAGCATTCAATAACTACACTCCAAATGGATTATGCAGAGTTAAAAGGCCTGTGCAACAAGCAACCTGCTTCATGCTGAGGTTGGGGGAAGGGAATTTAAAGGTAACAATTTGGAGCTTCCCATTGATGTGAAATAGTTCCTCTTAGTGTAAGCATCCCCACTTTCCACTCCAAGTGTGTGTTTTAAAGTAAATTTTTTTCATTCTTGTTAAGGTCTCCCTCTAGTGCGAAGATACTCATGGAAATGGAAAACTACCTGACTATAGAAAGATAAAGTGACATTGATTATCCCAACAGATCTTGAAATCTATGCTGTAAGCAGACTTACAAGAATAGTCTTTTTTTATATAAAAAAAAACCTGCTAAAAATTTATGAACAAACTATTGGTTCTTAAAACAATAGCAGAGGAAAAGTTAAACAATATTTCTCAGTTAACTGCATCATCACTAAATATTCCTCTGCAACAGCACAAGCTACATACCACTTCTTTGTACAAACACAGAATCTGAAAGCAGGAAAGGTCTTACTGTTCAGGACTCATAGAGGGGGAAAAAAAAAAAAGAAAAAAATCCTACAAAGTAAATGGGATTCCAGATGCATTATAAAGAACATTCATTCTGGAAGAAAAAAGATAGGATCTAGCTTAACACTTATGCTTGAGAACTTGATTTAATACCACTGGCAAACATACCCCATCCCTCATTACAGTAGCAGCATGAAGTATTTGTCGTATAACAACAACCAGGTCCCATTCAAATCACACTTCCAAGAGTGAATCTTATCACTTCTAAGATTTCCAGTTAAATACCACAATGTATTTTATTCCCATTTTTTATCCCCTCCTTTAAATTAGGCCTCAGTATTAAGAAGCCATCTATCTTTGCAATTCTTTTGGGAAAGTATTTTTCCATTTCCAGTTGTACTCATGACGTGACAAGAAGCGTTTCAGATTAGAAGGCTTGCAGAATGTTCTAGCCTAGCAGCATTCAAGCTGTATGGAGGGCGCCGAGACACATCAGCCTAATACGAGTTTTCACAAAGAAGAATCCAACATACCTAGTATTACTGGAGGAATCCCACAGGACAGCATCCAGCTCTCTATACATCCAAGTCTTGGATGGCTCCTTTTGGTATTTCTTCCGGTACAGTTCTAGTACCAGGTCTTCTACAGCAAGAAGCTCCAGATGGCTCTCAATGCCTACAGCTCAGAGAAAATCCAGGTCAGGAGAACAAAACAGTCAGTGAGTATTCTGCTCAGCTCACTTTTCATTCAAGTCCCTGTTCGTTGCCCAGCTTCTTACCAGAGCGTTAAAGCTCTTACAAACCTTAACAAGTTATTCCACCAGTGGTTTTAAAACCTGGCTTCCTAGCAAAGTGGGTCGTCCTATATTTCCGTCATTTTCTCTACCTCAGTAATTATATACCCTGCTCGCAGGCCATTTCCTCCGAAACTGTTAGTTTTCCCATGTGTTACCACATGCTCGCCTTCATAGTAATGCTGTTCTATGGATGCGCTCATTAACCAGTTAGCTGATCATGCTGCTGTTTTCCTGTCTCTGAGGGGGAGGAAAAGAAGAGGGAGAAGCATGCAAGGTAGTTCCAGCTATCAGCACCAGCTTTTATGAAACCTTTAAGACCTGAAGGCTTTCAAAAAAATACAGCTGTCCATGATTACATAACCCTTCTTTCTTTTTTTTGGGGGGGGAGGTGGGGGGAGTGGGGTGAGCCAACAATGATCCATTTCCCACCTGTTATGCTAGCCATTCGATTGAGACACCAGTTAATTCGGAATCTGTCATTAGACTAGAGGAAAGAAAATTTCAGTCACATTGAAGTAGCACAGTATATAATTCTAACATCTGTAAGACTTCTGACTACATCTGAAAAGGTCACCTCCAAAACAAAATTCAGTGTTTGTGGGACTGAATGTATACTCTTCCTGAAAATTATCCTGAAGAAGCAGCAAACGCCACAGGGGCTGTCCAACCAAACTCCAGGAAAAATTCTGGACTAATGTTTGGGGACAGGTTAAAGGTTAACCCATACTACAGATACCTCCATGCACATTTCTTCAGAGCCCTGCATTTATGGATGGAGCCCAAGATCTTAACCCTCCCCACCTTTTTAAGGATTAACATTAGCCTCGAATGGAATCAAAACGTAGCATAGCTGTCACGAAGCTTAAACACCTCTGAATTCTAACTTTTTGTTTAGCTCATCAGCAAATGAAACCTGAGCAAAAATTAAGATGTGCAGTATTCTTATGGGGAAAGTCATAAAAACATCCCTTAGAAAAGCAGTATTATGAGACTATTATTCAGCACAGTCAATTAAGCCAATCTTAAAAGCCCTTAACCTAAGTCAAAACAATGTCAGAGACCAAGTGAAATGTTCATCAGTAGACCACAGCCAGACAGGCAGGCTGAAAATAAAATTAAAAAAAAAGGCAGAAAATTAGGTTTCTGCCTTATAAAAAGGTTAGCTTCTAGAGGCCATTTCTTCCTGCATGTGACTGGGATACTTTGGAAAAGACTGTCTTTACCACTCATCTGCACGCTGATTAGGTTTTAGCGCTCCTTAGTCATCCAACAGAAGTGAAATTAAAGGTTTTGATTTAGAGCATCTTACTTTGACACCTTGATCATACCCTGCAGTAAAAGTAAGGCCGAACACCTCGGGCTGCCTGGACAAACTCAAGAAGTTCCTGTATGACAACTGCGTAACAAGTACGCGACAGATGAAATCCAGATATAGGGATCTTATGAGTGGCATCACCTAATACAGGATAGGGGCAGAAAAAACAAACACCCAAGTTATGAGAAGTCCTGTTTCCTTAAATGATACAGTTCCCCCGTCCCTTGTATTTTTTGATATACATACATGTACGCACAAACACACACATCTCTTCTCTACAGGCAGTGTCTGTGATTAAGCTACCAAAACCTTGCCTCTGTCATCAGAAGACTGGTGGGTCTGGGCTGTGAGCATGCACATCAACACATTTACCCCTTTTAAAAGGCCATTATCTAAGCATTTAACATAGGAAAACAGGGCCAGCTTTGTTCCCTGTGTACACAAGGGGAGGAAGTGTCCTAATAGAAACAAACTGCAATCTATAAACACTACTTAAGAGTCACAAGGGAAACAAGCCAGGCCAAGCCAGACACAACAAGGTAAAAATACTTCAGCTTTGTTGATGTATGTAAAGCTGCAAAACATTCACAACTTTTAAATACAAACTAGTATCTTTGAGTTACCCTATTATGAATTAGCACTTCATGGTGAGGATATACACAAGGACTATCAAGGGAAGGACACTCTGCTCAGATGGGCTTGAAAAGCATTTAAAGCATACAAAATTGTCCTATTTAAGAGCAACATACTGCAGTTATTTTTTAATAAAACCAGGAAGACGGAATATGAGTAACTCTGCCATTGCCAAAACCATTTCAGGTGAAGTGCTCTGCCATTTGTGGGTACAAGAAACATAAAAGGTAACTGTGACAAGCTGCTCTGTCATTCCTTTCTCTGCAACACTTGACAAGTTCAAAGGAAAAACTGCAGACTTAGGAAACAATTGGATATAGATCAGATAAGCTGAGTCTAAAACTGTACACCTTTGCATACCATTCTTTTTCTCCATTCATACTCACTAGCAGCCTGGCAGTGGTACCGAAAACCACGTGGTGGTACTTCTGCAGAAGAGCAGGGGAAATGGGAGAAAAACAATCGTCATCCAACATCCACAGTGACAGATTCTTAACTATAAACCAAGCTTCATCTTCCCGTGCGGCCTTGTACAAGTGCCACAACTATTTTCAGAAAAGTTATTTTCAGTTATATGCATTTTAAAAAACAAAGTGTATTGTGTAATGTGCATGTTTAAGTTCAATCAAGACAAACATTCATTGTCATGAAATATAAAGCACAAACATCTGAAGGTCCTCCTGGATTTGTTCTACCCTCTTTGAAACTTCATGCAGTTATGATGTTTAAGTCCATCTCCTCAGAAACAATCAGCTCTGTTCCAATATTTTAAGTCTAACTACTTACAGTCAAAGAAATAAACCTGTGTTAATACTAGAAATCTAACCTGAGCAGCAGCAACTCACACTACAAAGCCTCCCTCTCGCCCCAAAGCAAGATGAACTACTTCTTGTCTTCCTTTCTTTGAACTCACCTGGGTCTATGAAGTGATGGAAATCAGCCATTATGCCCTCCTGTAGGGAGTACTTGACACACCCAATCTCACAAGGAAGGAAGCGCTGTTCACAGTGGGATGGCAGCTTGCCATGGCTGTAAATGTTCAGGAAGTAGAAGATGTCTGCAACCACAGCTGAAAGTAAAAAAACAACAAACTTTCAGAAGCGCTACCAGAGGTTACAGCAACCCATCCTGACCTCACCTCATCCAGTGAAAGTTTTGGTTTGCTTTGTCATATAAGTAAGTAAAGTAGGCTAACAACTGCATAAAACACGTAGATCTTTCTCTGTATCTGAGATGACAAGGTAACTAATACATGTGCAAGAGTCAGGCATACTGGTAGTCCTGGTATACCTTCCACAGATGCTACCGTGTGTGGAGATGAGTGGAAAAAAAACACCCAATAAAAATAAAAGCAATAAAACAAAAAAAATATCAATCCCCAAACCCACAGGAATGTTAAGAGGCCTGGAATCCAACAGGAATTACTATTCCTTTTTATGATCAGTCTCTTCACCTTTAAGAAGATAAGGTAAGAAAAAAAAAAAATCAGTAACTGCAAAACAGCCTTACAAGCTCAATTCAGTAACTCATGCAAGTTCAACGAGGTGGTAATAATCTTCTGGGGTAAGAGGAGATGAGAAGTCTGCTAATTAAAAGTCCGCTTCTTCTCCGCTAAATGAGCTCCCAAAGAAGGTGGCAGGAATACCCAGGACAAATGTTAAGAAATAAATTCATTGTTTCCTAATTTAAAAAGTATCCCACTATGAAAAATATTTGACAATACACATTAATCCTTCTCTTCATCAATGTCAAATAATGCTCTCAATGAAGTTTAAGACAGCTATTTAATCCTTTCCCTTAAGTTCTGACCCTCATCAAAAAATCCTACTTGTTATAATAAATAATAGAGATGTGTAAGTTTTTCCACAGAAGTGATGCTGGATGCCAGACTTTATGGCATTTAAGACCAACTGTCCTAAGGTTGAATGCTGGTGATCTCTTATGTGGGTCTTAAACTCTATAAGCTGCTGGGTTATAGGAAAGATACCTCTCCTACCCGAGTTTAAACTCCTTTCCGTATGAAAAAGAATTGATATAGCTACAAGAAACGATACAGGACTTTTACTGAGAAATATTAAGAAGCAGCATCATAAAATGCATCTCAGTTATTCATTGCTATTATCCCTCTAATGAGAGGCTTAAAGACCAGTTGTGTCAGCTCAAGCCACCATGATCAAATCTGCACCACAATGACAGGGGAGCAGGACCGCTGGCAGGGAAGAGGCTAACAGGTATCACGCTTTTTATGGAGCCACTCTTTCCTGCCCCTCTATAACCATGACAACAGGAAAATAGTTCAAGAGACTTGTTAGGTAAAAGGCTTGAACTGAAACTTAACTACACAGCAGATAGTGCTTATATTAACTGGCTGCTTGACTTACCTTGTAAGCGCTACCATTTATCATTTTTCAGAATAATGTAACATTCATGGAGAAAAGATTACAGATGTGTTCATTACTCAATTTTAATCAAAACACCCACTTGAAAAAGGGCTACAGATAAGAAAGGTTTTGTTTTCAAGAGTTCTTTCAATAAGGAAGCAAGCCAGGATGTTATAAAAAGCACTGACAAAGTACATATCCCCTCTTTTATTCTCCCAAAGAGGCCAGGTCATCATTTTATTTAACAACTCTACCATACAAATTTTGATTTCTGATATCTAACAACTCTTCATCCTTTAAAATTTGCCTCGTAAATCAAAAATGTGGGAGCTGAAAAGTTATTTGTTTCCTAAAACCCTTGAAATAATTGTAAAGAAACTATTAGTGCCTATACTCCCATCAGGCTAAAAACCAGAGGATAGAATTATTTTGGGGGCTGGGGGGAAGGGACATTTGCACTGACTTCCCTCTATATTACAAAAAATCTTTTTATAGAAGCAGACCATTAGTTTAAAACAAAGAAACAGTTGACACAGATGGCTATTGGCAAAATGTAAACAGTCTTTGCATAGGTACCATTGAGAATATCTATAAAGGGCAAGCTTTTATCTACTGGGATCAACTGCTTTAAGATTACTATACCCTGATCATTCTTCCAAGACATAGCAGAGACATCTGGAAGAGAAGTAACACTGGGCATCTTTTCAGTCAGACAAGCAGGAACCTGATGAGCCAGATTACACGTCTGGAAAAAATGAAACAGTTAAAAAAAAAGATCAAGAGTTTACTAGCCCCCAATAAAGTCCTTCACTTCCTTCCACTGGAGGAACATGTGACATCCACTAACAGTTACAGTTAGGTGGAATAAGTCTGTAGTTTATACATAAGTGCCTGCATACTTATAGACCATAAAGGCAAGATTTCTCTTCTGACAAAAAGAGAGACAGGTATCTTAGTACCTTGGTCAATTCACTGCAACTGGAAAGAACTACAGCTACATTTACAAAATGTAATTAAAAAAAAAAAACCCACAACACATACACACAAAAATATTACTTTGTTAGGTACAACCACTTGCATAGGCAAGGAATTTTCAAACTGGAATTTCAATTTTTTTACCATAAACTTTATGAAAAAGTTTGGCACATGCATTAATTGTCTTTGACGAGTAATAGAACTGATGAAAAGCTGATAAAGCTTCAAGTCATCAGATCCAGAGCAAGCAAGAGGGACATGTATGCCTATTAAATGCTGCAAAACCATGCATGAAGAATAAGCTTTAAAGAGAACAGGAAGAGAAATTTGGCGGGCTTAGAGAATTCAATCATTCAAGACACAAATTGGGAAAAATATTCACATCTAGGTACACTAATTCCAGATGACTATCTAAGCTAAGGTTTGTTGATTATCAGTTTGAACTATTTAAAGTAAAATGAGGAATCAGTCAGGGTTAACTAAGCGTAGGTCATCTTCCAAAAGATGACCAAGACCTTTCACTAGACATAATAACTGTGGTTGTCTGTGTATAGGGGTGTGATTAATAAACTGAAATCACGTATAACCTTGTACATACACACTTCCCTATTTCCACTGACAGGTAGTAAGTATGATGTTCTTTATTTTGGAAAAGCAATTATTCCTTTCCCTGATTACAGCTTTCTAAAATGCTACTGCTTGTGGAATGAAATGCAGAAGCCTTTATTTATGACTTTGTTGTAATTTCATGTAGCTCTCCCTTATATATGACAGTGAAGCTTCATTAATTACACACCACTCGCCTGCTAAGTAACACAATGATGATGATGTTTTAAACGGCTCTTTTCCATCTAGGCAGACCCCTCAAATCAGAAAACATGGCCTAACATCTCCCTAGTAAGTTTAGATAGACTAAATGAACTAATCCAGATTTACTAGTTACTCCTAACTATGATCATCCTGTCATTCTCTTTAGCATCGTGTGTTTTCAAGCCCCAAAATTTACCCTCACCAGTAATGTGTAGTTCATACTCACTATCTAGTAATATGGGATGAAAAAGTAAATGCAATTATTATCCATTTACTCTTTGCTTTGAAACACAAGTTTTTACACTGACAACCAAGACTGGAATAAAGTAAGTTTTCTGACACCTCACATATTTCAAACTCTGAAGCAAACTATGCTTCAGGTTACTGCTGCGAGAGGGAGAGACAAACAGAGTGGGGGGCGGGGAGGGGGGTGCAACCCCAAGGGGACACACACACACTTTTTCAAGACAGTAAGTAGTAGAAGGGATCCTGTTAGCACTATTCCTGACCACAAAAACATTCAGCTTAAGGTAACTGCTTACTTCTATATTGTGGCATTTTGTCCTCCACCACAGCACTACTATTCTCTCCACAATCAAACCAATCTAAAAATAATGGCAAGGTATAATTATTCTTTTTGTGCATAGATTTCAACATTTCTTTGACCTGGTCTACCACACAGCCATTTGAAAACTACACATCAGCTGCATTTAAGACATGGTTTCAGGCCGTCAGATAAGAACCACCTAAATTAAGAACATCCCTGAAGCAAACGCAACATGAACCTATGACCAGATATCATACTACTTTACAGGATTGTAAATAAAAAATATTTTGTAAGTCAGTCACTACAAAGTAAGTTTTTCGAGAACTACATTTTACCTGGTAAAAAGGCCCAAAGGAACAAGCTGTGATGGTTTAAAATGGTATAGTGTTCTCACTTTCATTATAAGCCAGAACAATTTTCTGCTTAACCTTTGTAATGATATGGACTACCACAGCAGCCATAACCTCCAGAGGTTGGAGGCTACGGAGAGCAGGTGATCTTCCATAGCATTATAGCCGCCCAAACCCCAACACCGCTTACTCCCCCTCTTACTTATCTACATTGAAGGGTGTTCCTTTCTCAGCTTTTACCTCTTTCACTGTCTTCTGAGAGCATTTCTTTTCATTCCACTTATGAGCCTTCTCTGTATATATACTCTTTTCTTCCTGAGTCAGCGACTTGAAGGAAAGCAAACTGTTAAAATGCTTTTACTGCTTCCTCCTAGTAGTCCCACAACACAACAAACTCTGTGTTAATAAATTAATTGTGCCTTTTCAAAGGACATTATCAACATTTAGCAAGAGCTGCCAGCTGCTAACATTGACCGAGACATTTCCAGTAGCTTTGTCCCTAAAAAAGTCATAAACTTTGACTCAAAACATCTAGCGAGCACGTGCTTTTTAAGTACCTTTGGATGAGGGCAAACTATCACTGACCCACCACAAACAAGTCTTATAAAACTCCTCTTGCCAGCTGGGTATGCCACTACCCATCGCACACAAGCCAGAGCTGCCCTCCCTGCAGCTGAGGGGAGGACTGCGTAGCTTGTGCTTCTCAGCTAGAGAAGCCACTCAGGATGCCCACTGGAACTGATAAAAGTATGGCAGCTCAGCCACCACCCAGTTTACCCAACAAGAAAGGCCACGCAGGTATTTTGCCCCCCACGCAACCAGCACTGATCCACCCCATGGGTGCTGGTTCTCCACCAGTGAGGGGCGAGGGGAGCTGCTACCAAGGCGGCAGCCTCAGCACACCGCGGCTGGAGCAGGACCGCGCCGCGGGCCTCCCCCCTGCCCTCCCCGCCATTAAAGCTGCGTTAAGGCCAGGCCTCTCCCCACCCCGCAGGAGGCCGGAGAGGGGGGCGGGCAGGAGAGGGCCCTTCCCCTCACCGCCCAGGCCTGGGAGCAGTAGGGGATGGCGTCCACCACGCGGGTAACGGGCAGCCCGCGCCGCTGCAGCTCGGGCAGCTGTTCGCGGACGAAGAAGTAGTAGGAGCTGCGGTGGGAGCTGCGGTGGGAGCTGCGGTGCGCCATGGCGGGCGACCGCCTGAGCCTCGCCGAACCTCGGCCTCTCCCTCCCGGCGCCGGCGCCCGTCCCGCTGAGGGGGCGACCTCCTGCCCTCCGCGGGGCGGGGCCGGGCACGCGCCCGCCCCCCCGCCTTTTGGCGGCAAGGGGCGGTTAACGGTTACAGCGAGCGGCCGCCCCCTCAGGGCCGGCCTTGAGGAGAGCGTGGCAGGGCCGTTCTTTTGGATTTCTTTTTTTTTGTTGCTTTTATGTTTTTTTTTTTGTTTTGTTTTTTAATTTAACTTAACGGCGTTTGGGTGCCGAAGGGTAAGAAGCACCCGCCGGGAGCAGCAGCTTGCTCCCAGCTGGCATAGAGGTTCAAAACGCGCGGCACCCCACCCTCGCAAAATGGCGGTAGGTAGCAATCTTTCAAAATAAAAGGGTGTCCTGGTTTGAGCAACACTGGATGAGTTTCTCTTTTAGTAAGTTCTCTTCTGATGCTTGGGAAAACTGCATTTTTAGGAGACTCTGGTGCCTGAATTTGTGAAAATACTTACTTTATAGCCAGATTTTACTTTACAGTGTGCAGGTTTCAAGGTGTCCATGTTTTTGGAGAAAACCCATCCAGGCGAGTTTGGGATGTCTCCAGAGACGGAGACTCCCCCACCTCCCTGGGCAGCCTGGGCCAGGGCTCTGCCACCCTCCAGGGAAATAAGTTCCTCCTCAGGTTTAGGTGGAACTTCCTATGCTCAAGTTTGTGCCCGTTACCCCTTGTCCTATCACTGGGCACCACTGAA
>VXBO01004592.1:102846-113306 GCA_013400135.1 Rhinoptilus africanus | reverse complement strand
TCTAATTGACCTAACTGATCCCTCACTTGATCCTCCTCCACCCAGGGGAATTCTTCCTCTTTCCCTGATACCTTCTCCAAGGCCTGGGACTCCTGAGGGCTGGGCCGGGCAGTAAAGACCGAGGCAAAGAAGGCATTCAATAACTCCGCCTTCTCCTCCTCCTCCGTCACTATGGTTCCTGTCTCATTCAACAGTGGGCCCACAGCTTCTCTGGTCTTCCTTTTGCCTCCAGTATACTTGAAGAAGCCCTTCCTGTTGAGCTTGACATCTCTTGCCAGGTTTAGTTCCAAGACGGCCTTGGCTTTCCTCGTTTCATCCCTGCACGCTCTGGCAGCTTTCTTGTAATCTTCCCAAGGGGTTATTCCATTCTTCCATTTAGTGTAAACTTCCTTCTTCCACTTGAGCTTATTCAGAAGCTCCCTGCTCAACCATGCATGCCTCCTGCGTCCCTTGGCTGATTTCTTGCTCTTTGGGATGCACCGATCTTGAGCTTGGAATGTCACATTCAATATAAGTTAGAAAGTTTGCTGAGGAGTTCTACCTCTCCCTGCGGTCCTGAGAACTTTTGCCCCAGCACCAGATCCCTGAGCCCTTCCCTTCCCCCTGAAGCTGCAGCGCTCACAGTGTCTGGCATTTGCTGTCCACTGCTGGGAGTGCACAGCTTCCTGCTGATAGAATTGTCTGAGTATAATCCTCATATCTTTTATATTGGTATTGGGATCAATACTGGTTCTTAGGATTATTAATGTTAATTATTTAGTCTTATTGTATTAAATCTGCTTATATTTCAGCCCTCAGGTTTCCTTGTTTTTTCCAGCTTCCCCTTCCTCGGGGGGGGGAGGAGGAATAATTGTTGTGGGTTCCTCAAACCATAACAAAGGGTCATACTCCTCTATATCCTCTCAATCTGAATAATGTTACCTACTGAATTTAGTAAAACCCTTACAAAGAGTCACTACATTCCATTTATGCAAACAGATGTGTTCATACTCATAAACAAAGAAAGGAACAGAAGAAGAGACCAACTGGAATTCCGGTACCCCAAATGCATCTCCTGGTGGGTGGGCCTTCTGAAAAAATTCAGAGATGGTTATTACTGGTTGCAGCTACTTCATCTAGGCCAAACCGGGGACTGTACCACACCTCACTGTCGTGGGGGCAAGGTGTCTGCCCTGCAGCAACCCCCCTGGGCCGCTGGCTCTCCTCTCCCGGAGCGGTTTGGCTCCTGCTGCTGCTGCCGTACAGCCAGCTCAGGAGGAGCTGGCTCTCCGTGAGACAAGATGTATATCATGGTGATTTGCCTACTCTGACGCTTGCAGCAGTGCTCAAAGCGCTACCAGGACCTGGGGTCCTGAGTGAGATATGGGAGTGACGGATAATGGAGGTAGGGGGCCCAGGAGATGAGGAAGGGGTGGGGGAAGAGGTGAAGACCAGCTTTGGTTAAAAGGCCTGCGTTTGATTTTGGGATATGTGGTAGAAAAGTGGAGGAGGTGAGAAGGCACTCATGCACTTGGAAAGGCAAACTTGCTTATTAAAAATATTTTGTGAGCTCATGTTACCCAAAACTGAGGCTGCTGTCCAGACTCTCTTTTTGAGGTTTTGGGTTGTGTTTTTTCCTCTCATCTATCTTGTTGACATCATTGACAATTCCTTCACTGAAAGTTTGCATAGTGAGTCACAGTTCAGATAAGACTGGAAATAATCTGATCTGCATCATCTTGATGAGCAACATGGGTTGCTTTCCCCCTGAAGCTTTGTAGTGATCTCTCTCAAAAATCACATGATCTTCACTGGCCCTGGTAAAAAACTGAAATCAGCAGGGCAATAACCACAACTGGCTTTAAAACAAAGTTTAATCAATTTCCAAACGGGATTGTGAAATCTGATTGCCTGCAATAGAGGACCGTACGTTTGACCTGAGACAGGGTTACTGAAGTGGCAGTGTTGGCATTGGCCCTGATTAAATTCCGGCCAGGTTTTGCTTGTCTCAGGCATGTGATGTTTCCCACATTCCTCCCCGTTCTCCTTGTCTTTTGAGGGATCTCCTTCAGCATGCGGTTGCAGTTCCTGCAGAGCTTGCATAGTGCAGCAGAGCAAGAGCTAGCACGCTGCTTCTCACGCAGCCTTCTTCAGTGCAGTTACCCAGACAATCTAGATAAAAGCGAATGGTGTAGCCCTGACTTGGAAGAGTCTTTCCAATCCTCTATCCCAGAGTCCTCTTGAATTTACTGTAAAGCTAGGCACAAGGATAAAAATTGTGATAAAACACCTCCACGCATTTCCAAATCCCTGGAAAACTCTGCCTCTTCCCCTCCGCCTAGTTGCTTTTTTCATTTTCCGGTTAGGTAATCCAAGTCTGTTTAGCTCCAAAGGAGGTAGCTGTTGTTTAGTCTGAAATCTTTGGCTTAGCTGGAACTGCTGGCAGGTAAGGTCAGATCAGATTGCTCTTGCATCTCCCTGGTGGCTGGTTTCTCCAACGGTTAAAAAATGCTGGTGCAGGTTAGTCTTCTGGAGGCTATTCTCTCTTGCTCAAAACCGGTCAAACAGTTTCGTTTTCTGTTGGCGAACCACTAACTGAATTTGCTGTTCAACAGACAGGAGTTGTCAATCACATTGTTAAAAACGTATAAAATAGCGATGTAAACTCAATGAGAACAGATGAGCATTTTTAAAGTCACTTTCGCTGTTGTAGAAAATCATTTATATTCTGGTCTAGTTCCTGATACATTAATGCTAAATCTCTGAGGAGAGACTGCAAGAAATATCTTGTATCTTGTAAATACAAACTTCTGCACAGTCTGGTTTTTCAGGCAGAAAGGCGAGTATTTACAGTTACATTACTGTAAGAGTTGTCGCTAAGAGTGCATCTGTGCACATTTGTTTTACTTTGCTTCACACCATGTTCTTTTCTCTCGTGTGCAGCTTTGGGACCCACCCTTTAGCAGCCCTTCCTTTTAAAGAAATTCAGATAATGCGTGGATCAACTGTTTGAAAAACACAAGGCTCCAGTAATAGCTCTCCTAGGGCTAGAGGTGTGGTTGGAAAATAAAATTCATAAGCAGCGGAGAGAGAAAGGATTTTCTTGTGTGGGGTGGGAGGCAGAGAAAAAACAGGGAAAGTATCATCTACAGAGCACCACATCATCAGTATTCTTCCCCAGGGCCCTGAGGAGAGCCCAGTGCCTCCAAAGGAACTCATCTTTTAACTCTTTCATTGTCTGCTGTTTAACTTAAATGGCAAAGGAGTTCTCTGGACCATTTATACTGATTTGTAAATAACTTTTGTAGCACTGGGGCCATTCCAGCAGATAAAAGCAAGTGTTGTGCCAATATTTATATATTACTCTTTTTTTTTTTTTTTAAAAGCACTTAATTCAATTAAATGACTTGATATGCCAACACTTAACTCCTAGGTACCTAGCCTTGGAAACCCAGCTCCAGAATTAGGGGCCTGTCCTTTCCCATCAATGCATGGAGTTTGTCAGGTATCTCAAAATAGGGTCTATGTACCCTAGTACTATGCAGAGAGAAAAACTATCTATCTGGAACTTTTCTGACAGTAACGTGTTTTCATTCATTCAGGATTCATGGCTATAATCTTTCCAAAATATGTCTTACAGTTGTTTGTCGGAAAGAATGAGCAAAGTTATCCTAAAAAAACACAGCAGCAGTGGACACATCTGCTGCTACTCTCTTTCCTACTGGTCTGGGGCTAGAGCACTTTCCCACAAAGTGAAATATTTGGTGTTTATGTTAGAGGAGTCAGGCCAGATCCATCAGCCCAAGAGGTGGCTGACGCAGCTCCAGGCTCCCAGGTCCAACTGAAGCGAGGTCAAGCATCTATTCCCAGGCTAACATGCCAGCTCCTCCTGTGATTTTGCCGTTAGAGATGGACCATCCACTCCCCCCTCCCCGGCTCGCACGGCACATCACCTTCTCACCAGCTAGTTCAGCTTGATCATTGCTAGCACTGACATGATCACTCGCATGCTTGCTCCCTCCAGCGCTGCTGACAGAAGGGCTTCTGAGCCATGGTCCACTCTAGTGGATGGCACTTCTTGTCACTCACTTGGGTCTCTCCAGCCATTGGTACCCAGGCACATGGTGCCTGTGGTCCCAGACCCGTTTCTGGCACACATACCTTCACTCACTCCAGTTGCTGGCCCCATGGGAGCCCCAGTGACATGCAGTCCCATTCCAGTTGCTGGCACTTAATTTGACACACTTCTGTCTCTCCAGTCACTGCCATCCAGGCACATAGGCTCTCCAACCCATGGCTTGACTACAGACTGGCACTCAGACACCCAAACACACACATACACCCAAAATAGAGAGTCCTTCACTCAGAAAGAGAGGTATAAAGGAATTTAATAAGAAGACAGCAACATGCTGTGCTGAGCAGGTGCAGGGCATGGCAGACAAGCAAACTGTTCACACACAATTGTCCCCTTCCAAATCACCTAGATCCCTCCTTTTCTTTGCCTCTGTTGCCTCCCCTGAGCATTCCATAAGAAGTCATGTGCAATCCCAAAATGCTCTTCCCCTGCATCCCGTAACGTGTCCTATATCCATAGGCTGCAACCCCCCTCAGTCCTAAAGTTGCTGTGGTGTTTACTCATCTTGATGGGCTTCATGCCTGCACCCTGGGGCTGAGGCTTTCCTGGGACAGCCCAGGGAGGGACCTGGACAGGTTTTCCCTTCCTTTGTGTCATTAATTTGGGTTCCTATCTGGCATTGTGTCCCTGCACTCCTCTGGACTTGGGGAGATGGGCCTTTGATGGGCTGATGGCTCCTTGTGATGGCTGTGGGAGGAGCCAGGGAAGGGTATTTGGGCTACCCGCATGCCATTGTCTCTCCACACTTCTTTGTGGGTGTGTAGACAGGCTTTTATGACATAATCTCAAAGCTGATGCGTTTCTTCGCCTGGTTATGGAGATTTTAAACCTACAGTTTCCCTGGAGAGTGATACAAAGTGGGAACTTTGCCTTTACAGTCCAATAATTATTATTGTTTCATATGTAATGCATAAACATTTCAGAGATCAGAACCTGCAGGCTTCCCCTTCCATAGGCGACTGATTTAACCAGTAAGCTATAGCCATCAGCTTCCTCTTGGTCTCACTCCTTTTTACCTAATGAATCTTGGGTTTCTTTCTGAACAGTGACCCAACTGTTGAAGGAGTGGTGATTGCCTTTCATCGCAGCTGTATGATTAAGGACATAACTTTGAACACCTAGGAGTCTAGAGGCCTTTTTACAACAGGTAAGCCATATCCCCCCCACCTTGTTCCCTTGCCTGCTTTTGCAGGGCTTTGCTGAATGCGAGACCTCTTCTGAATGTCCTGGATCAGATCTCACAGGTAATATGAGCATCTTTCTTCCAGGGTTCTGGGGGAACTCAAGTAAGAGCTGCTATGCTTCTGTCTGGTCTTCAGAAATACTAGTGTTTGTGCTGGAAGTCGCAGTGCAGCAGGTCATGGAGTTGTGGTATGCATGGGACTTGCTGGGAAAGTGCTGTAACCCTGCTCACAGGCACCTCACAGAATCACTAAACCTGTTATAAGGTACGTGGCAACCAGCTGCCCAATGTGTCATACAGCTGCATCCCCTCTACGCCATAAATTTCAAATATCTTTAACGCTACTGCTCCAGTGAAACCACCACATTGTTCTAGTATCCTGGACAAATACCAGAAATCCTTAATATCTGATAAGACTAGGTTTTCAGGTGGAAGACAGAGCAACAGGGTGCAACTACCTAGATGTATGTAAGCCTTAGCTTGGGTGCCTGTTAGACATCTATGTGCTCAGGATTATCTGTGCGTGCAGAGAAGGAAAATTGTAAATGTGCAGTCAACTTTGACAGTACATGTGTGCTTTCAGTCTAAGGCTGCTGCTGAATGAGGGGTTCTTAGATTGCAGTTCTAAATGTTAGGTACCAAAAATTTTCCAAAGTCTTGTTTTGGATCGGGCCCTAAATAGGATAACCTGTGTAATTATAGACCTGTCAGACTGACAGGGATCCCGGGCAACAGAATAGAATCACTGACACAGGAGTTGCTTCAATAATGAATTAAAGAAAAGTAATGTAATTAATGCCAATCAACACAGGTTTGCTGAAAATAGATTCTGTCACATTGGTTTGTAATTGCATCAAAAAGATATTAAGTGTGGTTACTAAAGGTAATAGATTCAGACACGTAAGGCATGTGACTTGACCACACAGCACTAAATCAAGCAAACGCAATGATACAGAGACTGTCCAGTCCCCAGTTAAAACACTAGCTTAGAATGTCTCAAAATGTAATTTTAAATGAAGAATTGTAATTGTACATTGTCAGCAAGATCGTTCTCTGTGTCATTTCTTGGCTGCATACTTCTAAATATTTGTTGGTACCTTTGACGGAAACATACAGTCATCACAGATACTTGCAACTGATACAAAGATTGAGGGAACAGTTAATAATGTAGGTGATAAGAGTGGGATATCCACCAAAGAGGAGCTCCCCATGTGATGCTATGTCAAAAGGACTAACAGCATGATCCCAGGGAGGACAGAAAAAGAAATATTAAGCAGGAGTGATGATGCTGAAGTACTTCTGCTTTCATGCTTTTAGCAACCATGCCTGGGACGCTCTCTCCAGATCTGGTGTTAGCTCAAGAATATAGTGAAATAGCAGTCTGTTGGACTTCCAAAGAAGGGTGCTTTGATCATAGTCTGCCATTACCTCTGTTCAGAAATGCCTTAAGAAGGCACTTCCATCTAGTTCAGCAGTACTAGAAGTTGAAGTTAGATGAAATTAGGGGCAGAGTGAGTTCCCTTCCAACCCAAAGTATTCTGATTCTTTTTCTAACAGATACACTGTAGTTCAAACAGGATGTAGTGTGGCAAAGTGATGTGGCCTATTTCATTAAGAAAGCTGGATTAGACAATCCCAGAGTCCAGTCTGTGAACTCCAGCTCCCTGAAGGTATTCATGCTGCCCAAAATTTCTCTACAGCCAAAACCGTAGAGGGTTTAACAACTCATTATCTTCTTGGTTATCTGTAGATACGCAAGCAGAGTTTGTCTCATTCCTGTTCTGTGTATTTTTGCACATAGCGACACAAAAAAGGTGGTGAGCTGGGATGATTCACTTATGATCATGCACCTATATAATAACTTCACAAAACGCTATCGCTGCTATGCACTTAGTGTTTTATTTAAATGGAAATTTCAGGTTCCCTCTGAAAACATAGCAAATATGTGCTCTGATTTTTGGTGTCTAAAAAAGAATCGGGAGCATCATGGGAAATTTATACAGAGGAGTGAATACTGTAGAAAGACGCTGTTCTCTTGGGTTTTTTCTGATGCTGCATTTATATACAGAACTCAAGGTTCAATGAAATGAGAAAGTCAAATTTCACCATTAAATATTCTAAACATTTGTGGGTACAAACATCATGGTTAAGAACAAAAGCAGTTTGTGTATCCATACCACCCACTCCTGATGTAAAAGTTCTGTATTATTATACTATCAAATGTAGCCAGGCAGCTCAGAAAATAACAACATATACAGAGAGTGCATATATTTCAGCAATGTCTTGCTGTGAAGCTATCAATGATTAATAAGAGATTCCAGTGTAACAAAGCAAACAATGAGAAGTTTTAGTAGCTATTCTGAAGAGACTCACTAAATGCTATGAATCGATGATGTGTCACCTAATAAATAGCTTCGGTAATGTGCTGGTCTCAGTACTAAATCAAGAGAGCAGTGTCGAATGGCTGAATCTAGTATGACATCCCAGAAAGCTGTTGAAATCACTGTTTCTATGGAAATTTCTACAAGGGAAATCCAAGGGGCTGAATGGATGTGCAAAAGTAGAGAAGTATTTTCACGCAGCACGGCGGGTTTTCAGGCATGTTGCTGTGATGGGTCATTCTGAGTGAAGTGCTGGTGTAAATCATTCCAGATGCCGGTAACTTTAAAAGCTGACTCCGGTTATCAGCAGAGGAAATGACCACAAAAGAATGGTACTGTGAGATGAAAGGAGGCAGGGAGGAAAGAAGTAGTTGTCAAGAAAAGAGCCAGCAGCTGCTATGGCATGAGTAAAAAGTGAGTTTGTTTGCTTCCCTATTGTTCAACTGAATTTGTTCATGATCCCATTGCTTAGAGGAGAACTGTTCCAGATAGAGTCGTGGAATCATTTCTATCAGTGTTGTACTCTTCTGATTCATTCTGGGGGTAAATTATTCAGGACAGGTATGAGGAATTTGGTCGCCTAGTATCAAGGTTGTCAAGTGACTGAGGGAGATGAAGGTTGAAACCTACCGGTATGATGTTTTACAGGGGACAGAGAATCCCTGGTGGCCCGTGGCTTGAAGCGATCTGGCTAACTGCATAGGAATTCACCCACTGTTTGAAGGCGAAACTTGGCTAACTGGAGTCATGCAACTTACTGTCTCCACGTACTGGCTACAAGGAAAGACAACATCCCGGCATTAAATATTAAGCCAGCTCAGATGTTGCAATACTCAGATCAAAGGTCTACGGCGATCTGGAACATCCATTCAGGGCTCAGACATCCATCATACGTGCATATATACAAACGACAGCTCACATTAAGTGAAAAAGAACCGTACAGGGAGTCTGAGCGTATGAACATTTCAAAGCAGCTATAAATCCAACGTTACACGCAAAACAATGGTGCTTCCTTGTATTGAAAATCTTTCCTTCCTTTGTTGTGAGTCAAAAGTTAAGCAAATCTGACGTATGCCAAATTTATTTGCAAAAGCTGGAGTAGATAAAAAAAAGGAAAAACTAGGAGTAGCTAACAATAGTGACGCATAGGGGATTGCATTGCTCCCGATGTTAAACATATGAGATAATATCAACATCAGCATTGTCGCAGGAAACTCTGGATCAGACTTCTGGCCAATTAAATTACAGAAAGGCAATGCACCAGGATTTCACTTGAAATTTTGAGGGTTATCAGGAAAAACGGTTACGGAAGGGAGAGAAAAATAGCTTTGTGTTCACCTTTTAGGAGTCTTGATTCAGCCCATACAAACCTTCATGGATTATATCCTATGTTATATCCTAACGAGAGTTTCTACTTTGCCTTCCACCTGCAAGTACGCACAAAGGCAGTAGGGTATCAGATCACCGCGTGCTGAAGGAGAACAGCACTGTGTGCTGCTGCGTATGTACATTATTTAGCACAACAGGGTATTAGTTCTTAATAGTGGCTTTTAGCTAGTGCTGCAAAACAGTTAAATTCATGATGCCTCAGGTGAGGGGAACAGCAGGACACAGATTGGGGTGGGTGTGTATTTTTTTTTTTAATAAGCAGTGTTGAATAAAAATAAACTTCTATGTGAGAAGTATTTTTAAATAACATTGAACAGCTCCGGATAAAACACTTAAAACCAGACTGGCTGCCTAGGGATTGTCTCCTTGCTTAATTCCACTTTAACTATATTAAAAGAGGGACTACAACCGTTCAAAACCAACCGAAATGTTTCAACACATCTTTTATCACAGCGAACATGCTGTTTCGCTTTTTCACTCAGAAATTATTGATCTGTTTTTATTCACGCTTCTGAAAAAAAGCTTATCTTTCCTGGATAGAAGTTTAGTTTAGTCTGAAAGGCGAAATGATGAGGAATCTACAGGCAATTGGAAAACACTCGCCAGAATGCAAACGACTTGTCCAGTTTTACGGCAGGCATCCCTGTGCACCCTGCCTTTCGCAGCAGGACGCACCTAGCGCTGCTCCCTTCTGGGGCCCAACTTGGTGTTAGAACATCAGAATATTTTTATGTCCTTTGCCAGATTCCAAACGAGAAGAAGTTGTGGACTACTCCCTTCTCCCATGTGGATCGCTGACATCTGCACAATCTAAACTTTGGTTACGAACACCAGCCAAGCCCCTGAAAGGAAAACGCCCGAAGATGAGCAACACAGAAAGGGAAGCTGTGCTAAGTGCTGCCAACGGTGCGTGCCATGGTGGTGGTGGAAGGTGCTTCTCGCTGGTGCTGAGCCACCAAGGAACGTGTGATGCTATTTAGGCAGCTCTAGGCTCCTGAATAATCCCACTGATTCATTGCGCTCTCGCAGAAAGTTCAGACGTTTTAAGTACAGTACGTACGTATACATGGGGGTCCACTCTGGCCAGGGCCGCTTCATTTCAGATTAACATCCATCTTTTAAAAAGTCATCTTCTTTTAGCACTATTTCTAGTTGTTTCTCCCTTCTCCCCAGAAGAAATTTACGCCCCCTTCCAGTATCTTGCTGGCATGAAAACTTAACACCCCACAACTCAGATGTCCACCTTTAACAGCCAGAACACCACCTCCTCATCAAAAATCGTACCCTCTCTTCATCTAAAATCACAGGAATGAGTCGCAGTGCCCATGCTGGAAGTGGAAACCCCAGGGAAATTCAGAATTGGAACAGTCTACCTTCGTTTCCCAAGGCATAC